>VXAC01006715.1:1676561-1726949 GCA_013399225.1 Rhipidura dahli | reverse complement strand
GGGGGGGGGGGGGGGGACATTTGTCCCTTTCACAAAGGAGAGTATTCTCTACTTTATTAACCCTTTGAGCTCCCCAGTGTCACTGGTAATGGTGTGGACAAACACACCCAAGTCCTCAAGTTTTGCACAATGCCAGCAGGAGAACAGTCCATCATTCTGATCAGATTCTGAAAAGATAAAGTCTCAACCTAAGACATCTAACATCACAAGAACTATTCCCTTGATATCCCAGTTATAGAATCTCTCACAGTTGACCCTTTGTGACTGAAGCAAGATGCATGAGGCCATGGGGAACCCACGTAACTTCTGTTTTCGTTACCACCCCAGCCAGCTGGGCTCAGACCTGTGCATTTTCCCATCCAGTCTTCCAGTTCTCCAGAGCAAAGGATTTAAGGCTTCCAGTAACATCTCACACTGCTCATCCCTCAACCTCCTGATTGAGTGACCTACTTATCCCAAAAGCTGCTCAGCAAGGCAAACACTAGCATCGTCCCATTTAGTTCCAGTTCAGATGAGACTTTCACTGGTATGCTACTGGGAGGTGTGATCATGGAGACAAGGTTAGAAGGATCAAGAGAAGATCCTCAGTCAAGTTCCAGACTCTTGTCACTTGTTTTTCCCCTAGATAAGCACAGACAAAGGCCAAACCGTTTCAGAAGCACCTTGCTGAAGGAGCAGGAACTTTCTTGACAATGGTCTTTCCACACTTGATTAAGAACATTGTACAGCACCTGGATGCTCCGAATGAGGAAAATAAGCAGCAAGTAGATGCTAATGAAACCCTTTAAGATCAGAGACAATGAAGATGCAAGCAGAATCTCCTCTCAGGTAGCTACCACACAGGAAATCATGAATACAACCTAATTAGATGTAAAGGCTCTTTCCATAACTCCTCCCTCCCAACTTGCTGGCTGCTGCTGGTGGGAAGATTGGCAAAAATATTCCTCTATAGCCAAGGTAAAGCTCAGAGAACTTTTCATTATCTTGAATCTTACTTTTGAGCCCTTCAGCATTGCAAATCAGAGCTACAACTCTTACAGTTAAAGATTCATTCATTGCTTTTGCTTTCATAAAAATTAAAAACAAATTACTAGAAGGGTTATTAGCAAAGCCAGCTTGTACCACGTGGGCCTGAATGGATCCATGCACATGAGTAATCAAAGACCAACTCCAGGACCCTGACTTTCACCATAATTGTCATTTTCCTCCTCCATCTGCCGACTCTCTCCCACTGGACTGATGGCTACACTAAACATATAGCAAGAAGAAGAAGTAAAATTCTAAGTAGCTTGCCAGTCTCAGTATTAGTTTCTTCACTGTAAGATTCAGAGTGTAAGACTGCAGCCTACTCCTTCTCTCCATGATTTGACGTACTGCCTCCAACACACTTCCTATCCTCCCCCACCATCCCTCTTCCCTGGGAACCCCCTCACAGCTACCCAACTACTATTTAAAAGCAAGACTTCATGTGTGGTACCAGACATAACTTTGCAGCTTGCTCCCCAAGCAGAGTGCTGAGGGTATGTGGGCTCCAAACACATTCCCTCCCTGCAGTGTGGCCCGTTAATAAATCAAACAGGACTGACAGTGCTGCAGTGTCTCTCAGCATTGCCTGAACCCTGGGTGCCCTTCAGGATGGCTCTGCTCAAACCCTCAATCAGTACTGCCTAGAGACTCTTCCCTTCCCACTGGGGGAGCAAGGGGTTAAGGCAGCATTTTCTTCGCTGAAGCAAAAGGCACCATTTGGTTTTTTTCCTGGGATCAGCATCTGCTAATGAGGTACCATTGTTTCAGACAAGTTCTGCCAGCCTCTTGAAAATGCTATTTTGATCCTTCCTGAGCCTGTACCTGCAGCTTTAAAACTGCATGCATGGCTAAACAGAATCCAGATTCATCCACATTGGAAGAAGGAGGTCCTGCCCTCCCCAGTGCACTGGCTTTTTCAAACTTAATTTCTCTTTCTAGTACATTTCTTGAAAACTGACACATCCTCTACATGTTCCTAATAGACAGTCACTTCATATGTCCTGGGGAAATGTTCTTCCAATTTCCCAAAGTATAATCATCAGCAGAGATGTTCTCTAAAACACATCAGACAGGCACAACATACTATCCACCCTGCTTTTATGAATTACACTCTCACTAGGGAGTGGTGTTTAATCTATTTCATTCCACTAGGACAGTAGAATCACTACTAAGCAGCCCCAGATATATTGCCAATATTATTAGTAAAAATGTATTAATATTTAACTTGGCCATTAGTGACACCAGCACAGGAAGGAACCCAACTAATACTATAAAAACCGTAAAAAGTGGTTCAGAAAGAGACTACACATGGCTAAATATCATCGGGCAGCTCACAGGATGAAGGAGGACTCAAGCAGAGTAGTATTATAACTGGTTGCAAATTATCTCAACTGGTTAAATTGGTATTATCTCTAAAGGTTTGTGTTTAGCTTAAATTTTTCACAGGGAACTGTGGGGGAAAAGTAGTCCCATGATCTTAAAGTGAATAATAAAGTACTGCTTTGGTTGTTGCTGCAAAGAGAAATAGCATTTAGTAAATGCTAGTTTATCTTCCTCCTCACACAGGTGAAGTGAGGCCATACAGGGGAATATACAAGAATGTTATCTACTTCCTCCTGTACCCAGCCCATCTCGTTCCCTGGGCTGTACCAACAAAATCACCATCCTCTCTGCTCTTCTGCAAAACACTGGCCCAACTCAAGACGCCTAAAAGATTTTTAAATCCTAAGACACCTGTTGCCATGCACCTACACAAGGAAGTCCGAAGTAAGCATTCCTTTAACTCTCTTGCTAGTTCCCAGGGAATAAGAATCACAGAATACTATTTATTTGGTGAAAATCACAGAATCAATAAGATTAGAGAAGACCTCAGAGATCATCAAGTTCAGCCTTTGATCAGACACCACCTTGTCAACTAGACCATAACACAGAGTGCCACACTGAGTATTTCCTTAAACATTTCCAGGTATGGTGACTCCACCACCTCTCTGGGAAACCTGTTCCAATGCTTGACAACCCTTTCTGTGAAGAAATTCCCCCTAAGGTCCAACCCGAACCTCCCTTGACACAGCTTGAGCCCATGTCCTCTTGTCCTGTCACAAGAGGAAGCAAAACACAAAAAAAGGCACATTCCTGCCTGTGTTCCACCTTGGTTATTATACAGGCAAGTAACAGGTTATCACGTGATTTATGTACCATGAGATAGAGAGAAATAAATTACCTGCTGTCCCCATCTATCCACCTATGTTAAGCCATCCCTTACCCTTTGGCAGAAAGGGATTTTCCCATGCTGGGACCATGATTTATCAGCTCCTCAGTGACTTCCTCTGCCCATACACCTTACATGCTTTGATATCCAGATGGGGATCTTTCTTTTTTCGCCATGTACACAACCTACAGAAAAAGTCAAACATATCTGCCTGTCTTACATTCAGCTCAGGCCACAGCCCATTATACTGTAACTACTTCTCTGCAACAAGGGCCGGGATTGGTTCTCCCTCTATTAAAGACAATGTAACAGTAACTGGGGGTTTATGGCTCCCCCTCCAAAACAACTGAAGTTGCAGTCTTAGGTGGAAGCTGGAGCACCCAGAACAAAGCATCTTGCTGCTGGTTTAAGCGCCCTTGGTACCCTAGATTGTTACATTCAGCTACCCATCACCTTACAGACCCACCAGCAACCCAGCACTTAGGGAAGACTGATGGCTAAAATCCTACTTGGGATCCACTGGCCAGCACTGACAGACTCTGGGCCATGCAAAGCTGCTGCTCAAAGCCATGCACATGATTCTCTTCTTTAGTGTAGCTTCTAAACCTGACTGCATTTGAGGAACACATCAGAACCCGACTGTCACAATTCGGAAGAAGTCATCAAAAGCTTGCCAGAAAAAAAAAAAAAAAACAGAGGTTTTGTTTGCTTAATTAAAACTGGCTTCATAATGGAAATTATCATGATTCATCTCAAATAGCCATTAAGAAAGCAGGATGTGACTGCTGGCTTTGCTCAAAACACAAGCTAAGCCTTTTCTGGACTCCAGCAAATCCAAATAATGATGACTTAGCCCAGTATGGAGTAACAACAGCCCAGCACTGTCAGTCTAATTTTATCCCAAGTCACACCATGTTTACATTTTCTCTATGGTCCTAAATTTGTGCATACACAAGGATAGTGTCTAGTTTTGCAAAGGAAATGACAGAAAAATCTTGAAAATGTGATCCAAATGCAGAAGAAAATTTCAAAGCAACTGATAAATTAAAAGAGAAAAATGTTTTTCCTTTCAGTTTCTTCACTTTTGATCCTGTGTCTTGAGTTTTAAGACTCCAGCCATGAGCTTTGAACGGGCAGCCCAGGGAATGATGCCAGGCAGATGGACTGAGAGGGCAGGAGTCTGGCACTCCATTCCATTAGCAAGAGCTCCAGCCTGAGCCAAGGTAATCACCAAAGCCACTCTGAGGCTCCTGAACTAAGCCAATTCATACCAGGTAAAATCCAGCCATGGGCACTTACACACACGTCCATACAACTATACTTCCCTCTGCTCAGTCTCTGAGGGGAGCAACTGGGAATGCTCATCTCCTGGAAACAGTGCCCTCAGTGATCCATTCAGTGCAGCTCAATCCATGGTATGTTCAGTACATGATCCATTCAATGCGTCTCAAGAGGTATTTTCCTCAATTCACTGGACTCTAAGTTATGCTGGGAGCACTCTTTTTTCCATTATAAGACTCTGTCTTTTGCTGCTTAAATCTCTACCAAATTTGAATGGATTGGGATGACATTCTCCATGCCAGGTGTTTGCCTTAGGCTACACATACACTGGCACATATATATCTGTGCATAGATACAGCTTGGGAGGAAGAGCGAGATTTCATGTGAAGCAGTTCAGCTGTTTCCCAGGCTAGTGATGAAAGGTCTGAGCTCAACCACATCCAACACATCCTTGTCACCCCACACAGCTCCAGTCTCCTGATATAACCCTAGACTTCAATTTTGCAACCCAGTCACTTCAGGTCACTTTTCTCTCTGACTGACACATGGTGTAGTGCAGGATTTTGCACACTGTCTATACAGAGCATTCTCCCTGTCCCAAAAACTAGTTTGGCTAGCTGTAATTTTTGGGGTGCAACTGAGGTCTTTGTTTCTATCAGCAAATGAAAGCAGGAACAATTCTGTAGCTCTATATATCATTCCCCATAACCCAGCTGAAACATGAAAGTGTTACAGCTGGGGCACAATATATGTGACAGATCACAGGTCTTTGTTAAGGATGGGAAGGAAGGACAGCACAGAGGTATAAAACACTTTGATAAAACCTGATGTTAATTCAATCATCTCTGTAAACTTTAAACAAGGACTTAAAATCTTTTCCAGTGCATCACAATGCCCTTTCTCATCTTCCTTTCACGCAGTCACCAGGACACATGGCAGCAACTCCCAGACTCTGTTTATTATTTTCATTACTTCAGACTGCAGCCCAAATATGAAAGTGTTGCTCCCACTTTGCTTTGCTTTGCTCCACTCTGTGTGTTTGTGCATGGGAACAGGGTGCGTCCCAATAGCAGCAGACTTCAGACACAGATACTGAAAAGAGGTAAGATAAATATCTAAAAGAAATATAAAAGCAGGCGATAGTTTTTGACGTGATTAGACTGGAAATCAAAATCTTGATCTTTGAAACACCCTGGATACAGATGCAGTTGCTCATATGGGTCAGCCAGGAGCTCAACCAGATGCAGGGATGTAGCTAATGGTAAATATAAGTGAACGGAGTCCAGCCCTCTCCCATTTCGGGCCAGGTAAATCTTTCTCCTCAGAGCACAAAAGAGGTGGGCACATTTGCCCTGCTGCTGCTGCATCAATGGCCACAGGGTACCTGGTCTCACTACCCTGTGCTCCTGGCAGTGCTGGCTGGTCCCACACCGTCCTCCTGAGCACAGCACCCTCCTTCCCTCAGTACAGTACATACACAGTGCCAAGGGGATTAAGGAAGTTCATTATTTAATCTTGGTGTCTTGATTTCCAAAGCTGCACTAACAGACAAAAGCAGCCATAAAACACACCAAATGTGACCTTAGGAAAAAAATCCAACAGTCAGAAAATGACCAACATAAAACACTCAGAAACCGGGAGATGTGAACCACAAACAGAAAGAGTAGCTTCATGCAAACTGAAGTAAAGACTCCCCTTTACACAAGGCAATGAAAGAAATAAAAAGGAGACTCAGGCTGGTATTTAATCTTATTTTCTCTTTTTGAGCTGCTGCTGCTGATCTTCCTCCCCTCAACTTTCAATCAAATATTCACTAGCGCTGCTTTCAGTGCAAATAACCAACAGGCAACCTAAGAAGTGTGGCACATTTCTGTTTCGCAGCTCATATAAAATCTTGCTATTTCAAAAATCTGAGACTTGTTAGCACTTGCCAGTCTTATGATACTATACTGTAGGAAAGTACATCCCAGTTAATAGAAGAGAAACAAAATGCACACATTGTCCCTGCAGTATCTAATATGCAGGTGAAAAGAAGTTTCTGAGAGAATTAAAGCATTTCTACACAACAGAGGAACAGAACAGACTTTCAGGTCTACTCTGTTTGCCTCTCTCAGTGGCACTGTACACATCAGATGAAAAAAATAATTTTGCTTAAGGACCCTCTACCTCCCAACGCTTTCAATCAAGAGCTGTGAGGTTGACACCAGATTGGACTGAAATAGTTTCTAAGTGCTCCGGTTAAGTCAAACAAGGTCAGATGTATCAGATGACTTCTCAGGTCAATGAAAACACACAGTAAAATGAAAGTAAAATATGAAAATAAGTAGTTAATCTCTCTCTTGATTTAACAAATGGGGAAAAAAGCATCTGCACACATGTTCTGACTTTAGGAAAGCTCATAACTTGTCTCACTTCAGAGTGTCTGCACCAAGGGATCACCACAGCCTGTCATTCCATGTAAGCCTTCCTATCTTCCCATTGCGGGATATCAGCAGTACCAGCAGCAATATCTCCCTCCCACATGCAGTCTATCCAACACTCCTTCCCTGGGTCCGTGCCTCCAGGTCTTTATTCTATTTCTATCAAAAATACCCATTATTAACCATATCAGGCAGAAGTCTCACAAATTTAAAGGAAGGCACCTCATGTTCTTCATTTTCCCTTCCTATGTCAAAATACAATGTGAGAAATGGAAGTCATTTGATAACATTTTTCAGACCCTTCAAAATCCACACAAGAAATTCATCCATCACTCACTTGAAACGATCAAAACAGAAAAGTCTGAAACTAAGCAGCAGCAGAGGGGAGTCCTGTCAGCTCTCTCCCAAACACCACAGGCAGTTCTGGGATGGCATCACAGGTGATGCCAGACACCAGCTACCTGTCTGAGGTCCCTCTCAGCTCTGCAGCTCTGCCCCTGGCAGTCAGCAGGGCAGCAATGGTCCAGGGGAGAGCCGGGAATGGCTCACCAGCTCAGCAAGCTCATGTGTGCATTAGGAAAGGTCACACATTTCTTTAAGGGACTGTCAAACTCTGTGACAAGCCTCTCCTCCACTCCCTCCAAATCTGTTAGAGAGGGTCACCCTTTACTGTTAATGCTGCTGAGCCTGAAGCAAGGCTTTGCCTCCCTCACACGCTATCCTAAGGTGTGAGCCCAGAGCCCTCTGATCAGAACTAAGCTGGGAACTGCAACTACACTTCTATGGGAAATCCCCTTATGTCCATCACCAGGCTGGATGCAGAGCACATTGATAAATCAGTGACACAGCTGGATTTTAGTTCATGGTCTGGCCACTGATTTCAACAGCTTATCTGAGGTCTGTTCAATCTTTGTTCTACCCAGTGCAAGGTTTAATAAGTGACCTGCCTCTATCCTCTGATCACTTGAGAGTCTTACAGAAGACAACCCTTTGTCTAGATACTGACATCCTATCCCCACTGCTTAACTTCTCCCCATGGAAAGACTAGGAGAGACTGAACATGGATAACCAACAAAAGGAGCCATAGTCACTGAGCAGGTGCATTGCAGCAGGTCATGTCTCAGCTGCCCAGTGAACTATACCTGGAAATAAAACTTAGGGACTCTAAGCATAACAGTCCCCAAACAGGTGGAATGTAACCCTAACCCTGTTTCACTCCTTCAGCCACAAAAAATAAAGTTTGCAACTGGGCTGCTCCAGTAAATGGTAAAAGAAATTGAAACACCCAATACTCTCTTTGAATATAGACAGATAGATAGAAAAATATATTTCCATAAATATTATGGATACACAAAGTCAAAAATCTAAATACTACAAAGAGATCAAAGATTCAGCAGCATCTTGCATATTCAGCTACCCTATCCTACACCTCAGCAATAAAACTCTGTACATCCAATGAAAGACACTATTTTAGGAGAATACAGTCTTTCATGCTGATATATTTTGAATAGTCTCTTCATTAAAAATAAAACACAGTAAGCTTTCTTAAGAACAGCAGCACCAAAGGAATCTCCCACCAGTAATGTCCAAAGTAATTTTGCAATACAATTTTTTCATGTTTTCTTTGAATCATTATTGTTTTTTCTTTTTGGAAGGATTAAAACTTCAGTTAGATGCTGTTTTTACGGGAAAAAGAATTGCATCATTATTATTTCCACTTAAACATGTTCTTGCAGTGCTTCAGGGCAGCTCCAGTTTTCTTGTGTCTTATTCTCTCAAAGACAGAGCAACCTCACAGGTAGGACCTGCACTGCTGTACACAGCACTGAGGCAGATTCCCTTCCTTACTCTGGTTTTGCTTTGCTTTTCAGCAGAATTGCCTAATAAAAAAAATCTTTCTTATTATTTTTGCTAATTCATATACAGAGTGAGTCTCTCTAGGCACTGATAAGGAATAACTAGAGAACTAGGAAGGACATATTCTACTATAAAATCAAAGTCTGGAATGTTTGATATTTTCCACAGATTTGCTGAAAACAGGAGTGAGCAACAAAAACGTCTTGCAGCAAAATATGAAAACTGAAACAGCAAGTATTTTCAGTAATGTTTTGCTTCCTTTAAAAAATCATTTCTCCTAGAAAATGAATTCTGATGACAATATTTTAACGAGACAAATAGCCTTTCTATGAGATATAAGCCATGCAGTACATGAAAGGAGACTGACTCCTGGCTTTCTCACTGGGGCTTTCTGCAATTTTCTTTTGCTTTCATTTCAAACAAAGGTCAACATAAAGAGAAAATTATTGGAGCTGCTTTCTGCATGTGGGAAAATGAAAAAGGAAAAAGCACAACAACAGCCAAGGTTCTGGCAGAACAATGAATGAATTAAACACTGTTCTGTGTGTGACAAGCACCTAGCAGTCTTGGTCTACAATCTGGTCTCCTGTGGGATACTCACAAAAATATACAAGTAATAACATCCCTACTGTAACAGTCCAAATCCTTTACTTCTGAGTCTGTCTTGCAGATGAGTAGTCACCAGTGCAGAGTGTCAACTGCTGTCAACAAAATCCTCGTGCCTGCCACTGGGATGTCCTATCCTGGACATGCCCAAGTCAGCAGCATCAGGAAAGCCAAAGCATGGGCAGCAGTGGCCAAAGCAGGTGCTTTCCTTTGTTGCCAACAAAGGCCAGAGGCAATCCCACAACCCTGGAGGAAGGCGGAGACCTCAGCTCAACGTCCTCCTCACCCTCATTCTGCCAAAGCATCCCTGTTCAAGGCAACATCCCACCATCAGCACATGGAGGGCTTGCAGTGGTTTGCATTTTAAGTGACAGGCAGACAGATTTGATTAGCCCCCAGCCAACTAAAATTTTTATCTAAATCTGAAACATCCCGGAACAAAAACAACATCAGGAGCCTTAGGCAAGCCAGCTTCACTGAGCTGGCTTGAACTGTCACTGGGCAGATCACTACCTGTACCTCTTTAATGAGCAAAGAAGCAAAGAGTTGAAGTGGCTAAGTTTGGAAGACAGACATGCCTCTTACATAAGCTTTGCTTTAGACAAAATCCAATAATTAATTTCCACCCAGCAAACAGAGTTCTTTGCAATTCTATCCCACATAAGGTCAATACCACTTTCCATTTAATTTCCTCCGTGTCCAGGATGTCCCTCACTTTCTTCAGGCCACAGTTAATTACTGTAATACATTCCCTAGTTCTGCAGCTTTGATTTTTTTTTTTTTCTGGCCACAACAAATCACTGCAAGTGCAATGTAAGGAGATCCCTCAGGTCCAGTTCTCAAACACCAGCTTTTAAGATGTGTCAAAACTGTCTGGGAAAGTTTCCAAGCACTGTACTGGGCATTTACCTCCTCTCTACCAAGGAGATGCAGCTCCTCCATCACTAGTTTTCCCGGAATCACAAATTGCCTGCCAGATAAAGCACAGCAACGGGCAGGCACAGCTGGGAACATGGGATGCAGGTCTAGCAAGTTAGGTGAGGAGCCCACTGGTTTCCTACCACCAGCAGCAGAACAGTCAGGTGACAATGAATCTTCCTCCTTTGGGCACCCACACTGACAAGCACTTGAGCACAAAGGGACACGAATGCTCTGGCTGGGTCCACAGTACCTTCAGCATTCATCTCCACTGCCTGAGCCCTTGAGTTCCACACAGTCTGCCTGCAGCTGTAACCCCCCCAGGGAGAGTGCTGAAGCACCACAGCTTTGCCACTACTGCAGCATTTTATCTCCTCCAGCCCAGCTTATTGCTGACTTCCCAGGTCTCCAAGAACTGGCAACTTAGCTCTGCTGCCTGCAGCAGCTGCAGGGAGAATTAACCCTTCCAGCAAGACTGACCCCTGCTCTCCCCTATGGTACCCTTACTCCATCTCAGCCCCGCAGGAAGTAATGGATCACACTCATCTATTTAGATGGTTTTTGTCACTTTAGAGATCCAGCTTTGCTCAGCAGATTTGATGTTCCTACAAACATGAAAAAGAAGTTGCCTTGCCTAACCTCTTATCTGTAACTCTCACCCCTTATGTGACACACCAGGGAATTGTAATCTTTCGAGGACGATTTCAGCTCAGCCCTGACCACGTGAGACATTTACTGCCTGCCTGTTCCAAGCTCTGACTTTGCTCCTCATCTCCACTCCTTGGCTTCCCTTTTTGGGCTACCTCTTCTTCCTGCACCAGCTCATCTCTACCTCCCCAGGTTGCCTTACTTGGGCTTCTTCAACAGCCCAAAGTTGAACAGAAAAAAGGAAGTTAAGCCCAGTTGTTCACTGAGAGGATGCTCTGCATCCCTGGACACGACCACACTGCCTCCTGGACTGGGGGTGGCAGGGGATCCCCACACTCCACTCTGGCCCCCAGAACACATGTCCCAGGTTAGGCTTCCTGCTCTGCCATGCTGGATGCATGTAAGGAAATGCAGAGTTCAGCTCGGTACACACAATAGTTACACAAGAAAACACCAAACTCCATCCTCTTCTCTCAAACTAAAGCAAACCTGGGGTAACTCAGCCAAAGCTAAAAATGCTGAGGATTTTTTCCCCCCAGTCTCATACTGACTTGGCATACACACAAGTTCAGCAGTTACATTAGCACAGAGAAAAACAGAAGGAAAGAAGAGCTAACCTCAAATTCCATTTTTAAAAAGGAGAAATACACCAGTATGTGGGTCCAACCTTAAATCTGATCCAAACCATCCACATCTCAGCTTCCCAGCCACAGATCTGTGGTACCTTTGGCACTTCTGCACTATATCAAGGTGAACCCCTAGAGGCCAGATCGGGAGAAAATGGCTCTGCCCAATGGCTCCTGAACATTTCATCATTATCTCCACAATACTTCTAGCTAGCATGTAGTTTTAAATATAATCCATCAACTGCAAGTATTAGATGTCCAGAATTTAATTAAACTCAATACAAAGCAGCAGGGGATAATACCCAGAGAAAAAAAGAGATAGTATCTGTCTCCCATGTTATGCTGGCAGAATAGGAACACTTTATTTATTTTGTCCCAAAATTCCTGCAAAGGCATGCATATATATATTAAAAAATGAAAATAACTGATGCCTTTGAAGGAATGTAGTACTTATTCTGTAGCTGAGATGATATTCATTAAGCAATTCTTTTATGGTTCTTGTATGGCATAAGCAAAGGCAATTTTTCTGTATTTTTGTGTCAAAGCAGCACAGCCAGTGTGTTAAAATGCCTTATGGATGGGGAAATAAGCAGTTGTCAATAAAAGGTGAAGTGTTTCCCTGTGGGCAAGTGGAGCACGGAGCCAGGAGGTAGAGGTGGCTGTCTAAGCAGAGAGCAGCAATGCCCATGAAGGCAGGTGATGCTCCCACACAGGACACACAGCTGCAACTCAGCAGTGCAGAGACCAAAATTCCCAGCCACCTTTGACTCTTCCAAGTGAGAGATTTCTGCCCAGCACAGCTGCTAGTCTCAGCTTCAGCACGGCATTAAAAACTGCTAGCTGTGTCAGGGAACTCCGGGGAATTTCCATGACACACTGCTCCCACTGTACCTGGAATTTCCTTTTACAGTGGGGCTTGTGGAGGAGGGAACAACACACTCCCAGGCACAGCCTCAGCCGGCATCGCTGGCCACAGATCTGTCAGCTGCAGCCTAGCAGCACAGCAAAGACTCAGAGCCTTCTGATGGGGATTTGAATTGCTATAGACTCACTCAGTAGCTATGAGTCAGAGGACAAATGATCAGAGGAAAGGGTTTACACAGCCACAGAGAGAAGAAAACCTGCACAGCAAGAACAGGCAGCAAATACAGCACCCCAACAGGGCACAAACTCCTCACCTTTTCAATCCAAGGCAGTCTCCAGTACATAATTCTGCTGCATGTAGATGTAAAATCAATCAAAACAGATGGTTAAACGGTCAAATTCACCAGCAGAGGGAGATATGGCAATACAATAAAACAATTAATTGACAATGCAAAAATAAAATTAAGTGCTGTAGATACTAAGATATGAATTCAAGCAAGGCATCTTCCTTTTCCCTTCCAAACATGTAGACAGCAGCGGGACAGGCTGCTGCAGTACAGGTGTGTGGAAATAAGGCACCCACATAGCCACAGAGTGGTGCACACTGCCACAAACACACTTGTCTGCAAATAAAGCTCTACAAGTGCAAGTCTAGGTAATCGGGATACAGCATCTGATTAAACTCTGTGACTCTCTCTTCAGTGATCCATTTAGCAAAAGATCTTTATCACAACATGACAAAAAAGAAGCTGATGCCACCAGAAACTTGCTGTGTTTAGCAGCTCCTTACTCTGACATCATGTACCTCATCTTTCTGAGCCTTCAGCCATAGCCACCCTCTTCTTCCTCATGCTCCTGATTTATCATCCCAGAAGAATTCTCTGAGCCATGCTTAGCACAGTGGAAACCTGATCAGAAGCCTCCGGACACTGCTGTGACAGTGCTGATAAATAATTAGTGAAGGGGATAGAGGACAAGACAGAGGAAACATGAGTTTCCCACCACCCTATAAAACAACAACCAACAGTCCATGTACAGTGCTGCTCTATAATATCTGTCCCCATGATCTACCCCAGAAAAGCTGCTGGTTTGGAGTATAAAGACAAGGGTAGCCACTGCCCTCAGGGACAAAAAAGGGGGTAGTAATTTCATTAGATGCAATTGGAAAGAGTTGGACTGAGCTTGAAGGGGAAGTGGTCTGCAGGACTATTCTAGGTCTCATAGTGAAAAAACATGGAAAAAACTATAAGTAGCATTTTGGTTGCTTATTTCTGCTCCTAAGGGAAAAACAAACATATTCTGATTGAAATTAAAGTAACACATTTTTCATGTATTTATTTATTTCAATTTGAATAATGAAAAGGGCACAGATATCAGGCTGGAAGCAAGCCATGGGGAACCCTTCTGAGGAACACTAGCTCTGCTGAATAACTAAACCCAAAGCATCCCTGCTTGATGCAGGGTGTCAAGGGACAAACACAGACACCTCAAGAAAGGTATAATCAGCAGGAAAATGAGGGGGAAGGATGGACGAGTGGCTTCTTGGAGGACACAAGCAGCCTCAGGGGAATGCTACCCCTCTCCAAGGATAGTGGGGGATGGGCTGAGCCAGGGTTTGGGGCTGGGTGGCTACTAAGCTGAGTCCTGGGGGCTCCTGTCAACTTCAAGAAACGCTCCTCTCATTCAGGGCTACTCATTAAAATCACCATCCATGACCTCGCACGGCAAAGCACAGCTGCAAAATAACACCCAGCGATCTCTGCCAGAGCTGCTGATTCACATCAAGCTGATGGGGTTTGATACGTTTGCAGAACACTTTCCCAGGTCAAAAGGCAATTGCTCATCAAAATAATTGAGCACCTCTACGACTCAACGGGTCAGATGCTTTGTGGAGATGGGGCACGAGCAGGGTCAGGTCCTCGCTGTGCCTAGCTTGGAACTGGCAGGAGAGAACCACAAGGGACAGTCCAACCCAGCTCCATGCCCCCCATGAGAGCTCTCTCCCCAGAGGGGACTGCATCTCCTGTCTTGGTACTTCAAGTCCTAACATGCTGTGAAGGCTCCCAGTTTCAGTTTGCACTGGAATGAACTGTCCTAAACCTATTCCTCCCACCAATGAAAATTCGGTTTTCAAGACACAGCAAGGGGGAAAAGATAATTCTAGTGTTCCTGATATAAAATATCAATATAAGGATTTAAACCACAAAGATTATATATAGCCATATCTATAGTAACTGTATCTTCCAATCTTCTTTTTCCACCTAAAATTCTGGGACAAATAAAGCCCCAAGTGTTTCTTTCAGGTTTTTCCTTGGAAGGAGAGCATTTGGAGCCTCCTGGGTTTAGCAACTGCCCACTCAACTGTTTAAATTCATTTTGCATGTACAATATTGAGAAGAGAAAAAGGGTGATGTAGAATGGCAAGAAAGGAAGAAGAAATATAATCATGTTGTGGCACCACACCAAACCTTGCAAGAGATTTTGCAATTACTTAGCATAATGAATCAAAACACACAACAACATACCCTCCAGGTAAAATCTAGAAGAAACACACTCATCTTCAGATATCATCAGATGAAAGAGTATTTGCATCCACGGCCTGTATCTTTATCAGCAAAAATACTTTAAATTAAATTTAAAAGACCTTTTACCCTACACCCTGCATAGCAATGCAGGGATTTAAAAATGCTGTGCTGCTTTCACATGCCCCCTGATGTCCTTTGATGCACTCATTAGTGACAGGGCATTCTCATTTCAGAAGAAGCTTTGTCAGGGAGAAAATTTCTCCCATATGGGATTGGAAAGACTGGGGTTTGTTTCCTTTTGGACCTGCCACATTTAAGAACTGGCTCTAATAGCACATAAACCTTGAGAGTATCTCACTGCCCCTCCTGCTCCAGGAGCAAGCAGCATCAGCCCCCCTTTTTCAGGAAAGCCAGAGGCACTGGCATAATGCAGTAGATTGGCAAGGGGACGAGGAATCGAGGAGGTCTTGGACAAGTCAGAGGTGAGCTTAGCAAAATGTTAGCTTCCTCACAGCCACTATGATCCAACAAGCACAAGGGATTTGTGCACTGTGCTAAAAGCAACTCCTGCAAAAGCACAATGTACCCTCCATTGCTAAGAAAGCACCAGGATTCAGTGCTGCTCACTGACAGGAGGAGGCATTTCCATGGAGTTTGCCCCCAAGCCCTAGAGGAAGGCCCCTTTACACCCTTTTCTTTCATCCCTACCTTGGAGCAAGGAGGCCAGAGCTCTACAGCTGCTTGTTCCCCCAGTGACAGTGCTGTCAGACCCCAGCTCTTTGCTATCAGCACAGACATGCAAATTTGGACAAGACAGATTCTACTCAGGGTCAACAAAACCTGAGGCCTTGCACTGGAGTCTCTCCATGGTCCAGCATCATGTCCCAGCACAACACATCTCAGAGGCAAGGCAGCTGCCTCTCCTGCCTGCAGCCCTGGCAGCTGATTATCCCTGGCCATGCTGCCTGTCCCACAACACCCATTCCCCCCCTCCACTCTCCTCCTACTACACCACCCCAGCCTGTCTCACACTGGTCCCATATATCTGACAGAGCTTCCCTTGCAATTCTCACCCCTCCTCCAAACAGACAATGCAAAGACACTTAAATCATCCTCAAACCCCTGTGGCAGGGGAGCAATGCACTATTAACGAGGCAGCGCCAACGGCAATGAGAACACTAATATCCAGCAGTGCCATCAAAAACAGCACGAGGCTTTCACTGAACGCTGAAAGCAATCCATTTACTTGAAGGACCCAGCTTGTCTCTGTGGATTTGTGGAGGAGAACATCCTGCATACCTTGTGTTTCCAAAGCCTGACACGGAGATGGGGCTGTTCATTGCTAAGCCCCTGGGGACACATCAAACTCTTGACACCACAGGACTGCAACACGTTTAAAGCAATCTGGTATTTTACACTCTGCCATCTGAATTACACCACTGCCTTCCAGGCTGAGACACAGCAAACATCTCTTCCAAACCTTCTGATTTATCTCCTCTACTCCTCTTGCTAACCAACATGATTTACCAGTAGCTTGGGACCAACCTTACTGCCCTGCAATAAGAAAATAATCTCTTACTTGCAATCTACTACTAACCTTCAAAATCCCTTGACATAAGCCACAGAGATGTCGGATAGCAGTAACTGTTTTTAGTAAATAGAACGGGCACAAGACTTTTTGAGGCAACATCATTTTTAGCAGCCACCTGTATTTTGGATTTTTTGGGAGGCTGGAGTTGTTTCACATGACTATTCAACCATGCCATCTTCAAGCCATTTGGGGATATTTGTGTTTAAAGCAGCAAAGTACAAAATAAGCTCTGATTCATACAGTGATTGTTGGATGCGAGGAGCAGGGAGTTGGACTTGATGATCCTTATGGGTCCCTTCCAAATTGAGATATTCTATGATCCTGGTGCCTTGAGTACTCCAGCTGCAAAGTAACAGAAAGAAATGGGAATGTATTTCCATCTGAGAGTGAGGAACCCATGCATTTACAAAACTGTCCATGGAGCAATTCAGCTCAGAGATGAAGGGTAGCCCAAAAGTCAGAAAATTTGGGTTTCAATCTCTCCCCAACACTTAACATGACTGGAAGTAAATTACCACCAGTTTTATCTACAGCAGAGAAACAAGTTTCTCTATCCATGAAAGACATACATGGCAGGACACTGCACAGTTTTAAAGGTCAGAGTGAAAGGCCATCAGGTAGGTGGACAGACAGATCAACGTTCTGATTGCCCTGAGGGGAAAAGCACCAGGCACCATCTTCACCCAGAAGAACAGCTTTGCCACAATGAGCATCTGGATGCATTACATCACCCAAACAGAGACAGAGCATGTGTGCCTGGCAAACCTTAAATACCTTACCAGGAAAACTCAGTTTGCAAAATATATCTTAGAGAGGCTGGCAGCTTCACCTGAAAACTTTCCACAACTGCTGGCTTGCATGTTCCTTAGGTTTTAGCTGTAACCAGATTTTCATTGTGTTTTCATTTCTTTCCTAAAACTCTTCTTGCAAAGAACAAACAGCACAATTATGTGAACCTGAGAAAAAGGCTAAAGAGTCCACAAAACTTCCATGTTCAGTTTAATCCCCAAATATTAGTTGACCACAGCACAGAAAAAACCCAAATATTATGCCACCCATGCCACCATTCACAGTTTGGATCTGCAGACTAAAGAAGCCGCAGAAAAGAAGACTGTAATTAACTAATGGGATTAATTCTGAGACTGTGCAGTCTGTTTAGCAGAAATAAGCAGAGAGGAACAACCAAGGGATTACTGGCTAAAAGCTAGCAAAGCCCATTTGAAACAGACAATTCCACCTATCAAAGGCACATATAAATCAATGAATTGTTGATCCATCACCTTACTTTTCATGATTATTTCTTACAATGCTTCAAAGAGCCCTTGGAACTAGAACTCCCACTCTGAGTTCCTCAGAGATTATCTGCTGTTCAAAGCAATCAGATCCACAGAGGACTTGGAGTTTACCTGCTTTGTTTTTAATGATGTACATCACTGTTTGGATAAATTACAAACCAGTTTCACCATTATCAATCATAACAGTGACTTATTCAGTCCAGCAGAGAAACATCAGGCTCTTTTGTTTAGTTTTGCTACACTTGAAGGAAAAAGCCACTGAAGTGTTCTCAAGAAGCACTCGACAGAGAGAGAGATAAATTAAACTGTAAATAGATATGGAAATGCAAAAGCAGAGTCATCAGTCACTGCAGCTTGTACAGAAGTTTAACAGTCAGTCCCAAGCGGGGAGTAGCCAGCAAGTGAATTTGGCAGCCTTTTCAGCCAATGGCAAAAGCATCGTGCAAAATCATAGGGGAACAAGGCACCTCATGAGCCATCTCACTGTTTCCTGTCGCCAGGGCACTGCTGCAGGAAAAGTTTTAAACTAAAAAAAAAAAAAAAAAACACTTACACAAGAAGAAACCAAACCAGCAAAAAAGGCAGACATACCAAGCTGAATTGCACTACCCAAGGCTTCCAGATTAACTGGTTGCCACTTGCTTTCTGCCATGCCCTTCTAGAAAGGCAGGGGAGATTATTCAGCTCCTCAGCTCAAATCCTGCCTGTGAGATTGAGGCCCCTGTGAACACCAATGCCTCACTCACCACCACAACAGGACCGGAATTATTTCAATAGGGTAATGAAAACTTCATTCCTTGCTGCCAGCTGGACAGCCAGCAGCTCACCCCACCACAGGTCTTTCACACTGTCTTGATACTCACCCACTGAGGGACTCAAAAGCCTTCTCATCATGCAGAGATCAAGCCCACAGACCTTTACCAGTAACATGCAAAATACATCTGCTGCCCATCTATTGCTCACATCAGTGCAGCAAGTAATGGCTCTGTATCCCACCTTTGCCCAGGCCATGTCATCAATCCCTGCTCACTCGGGGTCTGTCTGCCTGACTCACTCAAGCACCAGCATCACACTCACACACAAACTGACACACATGACTTTGGTTTCCTCTGCAGAAGCACAAACCCTTCCCTAAAGCTTTCCCTGGACTCTGTCTTTCTGGGAGCTTCAGTTATACCAAGCAATCCTCTTTAATTCATGAGCTGCAACTAAACCCAGCACCACTCCCTGCAACTCACCACCTGCCAAACCCCCCTCCAGCACCAACTGCATGTGGAAGTCCCTGCAGAGCACCCATCCTGCATTTAATAGAACGTGCCAGGTATTTGGGAATAGCCAACTATGAATCATGTTATATTTATGATAATATTGCAAAGCTTAAAAGATTATCACTGTGTCACATTTTTGATTTATAGCATCAGGTTGGTTACTAAATGGAAACCAAGACCTGAGTTTGTTTCTAAGCTTTATTGACTGTTCCCTGGAAGGCCAAAGCACTGGTAACCACGAGGCACAGCACAGGGCAAAAATAAAGATAGGAGAAGCCATGAAATACAGCCCCCTGGAGCTCAATTACTTCTGACTCATCCTCTCAAACGAGTTCTTTGCCTCCATAAATCTGAAAGAACAGAAACAGTCGCACTGCTGAGAGAGGATAATTATTCTTGCACTGTGTGAAGGGAAAACACGCATGCTAATAGTGCCAGCTCATGAGTCTGTGCTGGTGGCGATAGGGAGGAAAACATGCTTTTAAACACAGAGGGGCCCACTGCAGCCTGTGTGACAGCCCAGTCCTATCCACATGCTCTGAGCTCAGGAGAGCCATAGCAGCCCCTCGTCTGCAATCCAAGAGCCTCGGGATGACACAGACCACAGGGACCTCCACAAGAACAAGGTGGTTCAAACCTCCTCATTTATATTCATCAGAGTTCATCCTGCTCACTTTCACCTGCCTGGTCCGGAAGGGCTTCACTTTCATCGGGGAATTAGTGTAACATCCTGAAAAGAGGGCACAATTTCAAATGTCATGCATTTTTCCAGGTCTTTTCCTTCAAAGCAGAGAACTTAGTAAAATCCAGAGCATTTGTGACCTTTTTTAACATATGGAGGTTTTCATTTCACTGCTGGTCCACAAGCAGCAGCACAGAAGAGAGAACATGACTTTGCTGGTGCAGATGCCCTACTGAGCGTGTAAGAACACATTGTTAAATATCCTCCTTTGCAGTATCCCATACACATCACTAGGCCAGTGGGTTATTATAAGATATTGCAAATCTTATTTGCCTTGACTCTTTTGTCCTGGATTTACTAATTCTCATATTTAGAGAGAATTTGTTCAGCCTATAATTATCAGCTTATTTTCCCCATTATGGTTTTTTTCATTACAACGATTCAGAAAAAGCCAATAGCAGGCAAACCTTTGAACAATTAAGAAAAATTGTTCCAGTTTACAAATTTGGCCTGACAAAGTTATATTGTGCTATTTCTCAAAGCACAGAAGTTAACTTCATTTGGGAGTATTTTAACTACAGTTCTCCCACCAGCTACTCCTTGGAAAGCTCTTTTTGCCTGGCCAAGGGTAAATTTTTAGGCTTGCAGTTACCAGCAGGATCTCGTGGGAGCTACTAAATGAGAAAGAGTGGAGAGTAAAAAGTGCATTTCTAACAGACACTTGTACTTAAAATTATCAAAAATTTCAAGGCCAGAAAAAATGGAAGCAAACAATCAACAAAAAGTGATCAATTCAAGTCTGAATAAGGGTCATGCATCAAAGAGCAATCTGGGATTTTACAAAGGGCTGATGTTCTGAAAAAGTGTCACAAAAGCACAGGTCAAATCCTCTTGCTCGCCCCTTCTCACATCAGCAAAGTAATTCTGGGGGAGAGAAAGTTGACAGCAGCCAGGGGTAAATCCAAAGACCTTAAGCCTAATGGGAGAGCAGTTGTAGCCTCAGCCTTGTACAAAACCAGATGCACTGACCATCCATTCAGTCTAATGTTTAGGTGAGCAGACATATTCTGTTCATTAAAACACTCATTTATTCTCAGGGCAGCCATATATCCTTAGCACATAAAAGAATCAAGGCAGATGTCTCTACCACACCCAAATGCCAACAAAACTCCAGGCAGGATGTTCTAAATAAGACCTGGCATTCACTTGGTGAGTTTTGACCCAACCCAACTCTACTTGACCCTCACTGTGAAGCATTAAGTCCACGGTAGAGAGAGCAGACCTGTACCTGGAGGAGCAGCAGCCAAAATAGCACACAGAGGGTGTGTAGCCCAGTAACACAAAACTACAGTAGCAACCTCAGGGATAATTCATGAAATGCAGACAATCATATTAGAAATAAAAAAGACTTCAAAAAAACAAAACAGAAAAAAAAGCTTTACATGGTATGCAGCCCTATTATTGGCAGGCACTCAGATCCCAGAAACATTTCATTTTGACAAGGTAACACTTGCCCTGAGCAAGGAGAAAGATCTCAGCTTGATGCAATGACCACTGAGATCTTCAAGATACCTGTCCAGATTGAAAATGAAATTAATTTGAAGGTTGTTCCCCCTTCCAGAGCTTCCTTTTAACTCTTTTCTTTTTATTAGCGGAGATAAAACCCAAATACTGTGCTTGGAAGTGTATCTCACGTGCTTTGCTTCTTCAGTGTAAGCCTGCTATGACACAGGTGGTGACAATAAGTAAAGCCAGCAAAGCCCACTGCTTCCCAGCTCCACACTGAATAGGTTTCAACAAGATTACTGGGGACAGAGCTCAGCATCTCCCACAACAAGTTGGGTCTGCAAGACACCCAAGGTCAGGCTTGAACTGATGCCTTGAAGTGGCTACCTGAAAACAGAAGCTAGACAAGATTAAAATAGTAACAGGTATTTATTTGAAGGGCCTTCAAACACACACCTTGGGCTGTCAAAAGCCTCTGAGGGGCTCCACCCAAGAGGGACACTGTTACAGGTTTGTCACACTTTTATAAGTTTGGTACAATTGCGTATCAAGGTTAGTTCTCCAATTATAATTTCAGGTAGTGATGTAATTACCCCAAGTTTGCTCTCCCTGTCAGAGGCTTTAGTTTACGTATTTTGGGGCCTAGGACAACAAGGTGTCCTTAAAGTACAAACCTAGAGAAGGTTTGTTATATCTAACCAGCATGAGAGAACAGTAGCTAACAGGCTGTATGAAGTTTCAGAGTTACACACTAAGCAGTACAGGATTTTAAAAACATAGAAGTTAAAACCTAAGGCATCATTCCCCCGCTACATGCTCCAAGACCTACGTGCTCCATTGAGTTGAAGTTCCAGTCTCAAACCAAGCCAAAGGAATGGCACATGATACCAAATGTCACCTACACCAAGACAGCAGGACAGCTATGGGCTGAACAGCAGCACTGCAATTTCAGTACACACCAGATAGGGAACAGCATGAATTACCACCCTACTGTTGTTCACACAAATCAAATGAATTTGTCTCCAGTTATACCCTCACCCTTTTCTCTCTCAGGACACCTTTCTGCCAATCCACCAGTCAATTCACCTTTCATTAAAGGCTTCCTAGACATTTACAAAAAGGCCACAACACCCATGACTAGCACTTTATTTCACATGCATTGCTACAACTGCATTCTCCCTTGCAAGCAAAAGTTGCACTCTTGCCCTTCACCTGATGGAGATGGACTACCAGAAATCACTCCCTATTTACCTTCACCTTGTCTGGTGGTTTTTACAGACTGCTGCTGTATTTCACCTTAGCCATCTCTTTCACAGTGTAAGGAACCTTGGTTTCCTTGAAAATTCCTGGTAGAACAGCAACCCAATACCTCTGATTTAATCCTGCTCTGAGCCTTTTTCCAGTTCTCTTGGTTTGTTCCAAAGCCAGGAAATAAAGAACAGGGGGCAGTACAAGCACAAGCTTACACAGCTGCAGCACATTTTCTTCCCACTGCCTTTGCTAATAACTTCTAATGTTCAATTTGGTTTTGATCACAGCTGAGCACTGAGCCAATACTACCACCAAGCTCTGTATAACCCAGAACCTCAAGCCCCCAGAGCCTGTTGGCATCTCACAGCTCATTGCCTTACGTACATGCAGAATTACTTTTATGTGCATCACTTCACATATTCCTACCCTGAAATTCATCTGTCATTTTAGAATCCCATCATTCTGTTTCAGAACATCCTTCTGCACATCCTTGCACTTTGCCTGTCTTTACCACCCCAAATAGTTTGCTGTGCTGACAAAACTTTTTTTGGAGGGGTTTTGTTTTTTTTTGGTTTTTTTGTTTTGGTTTGGGGTTTTTTTTGTTGTTGTTGTTGTTGCTTTTTCAAGTCTCTGATTCATATTTGAAAGATACAAGGTGTCAACATGAGACCTTGCAGTATTCTGCTGGTAACTTCCCTCCACCAGGAAACTCATTATTTACTTGTACTGTCTGTTCATCTTCTTTTAACCAACTATTATTCTAAGACCATACCTCTCTTTTTCCACCGCTGCTTCATTTCCTTAAACATCTTCTGTGAGGAACCTTGCTAACAGTCTTTGAAAATTCCAAGCAGGCTTTACCAACAGAGCACTCTGTTCCACATGGTTGTTAATTCCTTCAAAGCAGCATCTTGCCCTCTTCTTCTCTGTGTCTATTTGTAGCTGTTTTCACTTGAAAGCAAATTCTGAGTTCTGTGGTATACTATTGAGGGCAAAGCTTTTCTAACTTCAGGTGTTTTAAAAATTCATGCAAAAGGAAAAATTATGTCTCAAGTATCTCTTTTATCATCTCACAGACACCTCCTGGACCCATTTTCCCTTTATGTAAGGCCAAAAAAAAATCCTTGCCCAAACAAAATACCAATACTAATGCAAACCTCTTATCTTGAGTCTCTTTTCTTTGCTGTCACAGGCAGTACAGGGTGGCCTCAGTCTTGGTTTAATAAAAGCTTATGACTGTCTCACTGAAAATATTTGTTTGGGCACTGACCCCTGAAACAAATCCAATTCATCCAGTTGCTGATTCAGACAGCATTTCAGCTCCTAAACGTACAGATCCCTTTCTGCAGAGGCCTCCCAGAGGCTTTTCAAACCTCTTTATCACACTTTTCTTCACAAAGCTGTAATCGATTTGCATTTGCAGGGTAGGGCTTTCCAAGTATCCCTAGAGGGAACTAAATGCCACCATTTACAGTGATTTAAGTATGCAAATCCCACGGAGCCCACTGGAAATCCCAACCTCCATGTTAACATTCACTTCTCCAGCTGAGCCAGTAAAGCTGCTGCTTTCAGGTACCTCCCGCAAGCTGATCTTGATGGGCAAAATAAATGCATCGAGCCAATAGCACCCACAAGATTTGGCACTACTGACTCCATGCCTTCCAGTCTGGGTACTCAAGTTTTGACTCCACAACATTCTGTGTTTCCCAGTTTTGCCTGTTTCATCCTAATACAAGGCCCGTCAGGCTCAGTTCTTGGAGATGGACTGCCAGTTCTGCAGATGTCCCAGGCTGAGCTCCAGCACTCAGTAGCACAAAGCACTTGGGGATTATTCCTGTGCCATGAGAGAACACACATCACAACAAGCTATTAAAAAATAGGAGCACAGCAGTGGGGCTGGTGAGAGAAGGGGATGTGGGTGAGGAGGAGGAAATCACAAGAAGAACCTAGTGTTGGTAACACAGCTCCAAGACAGAGTCCAGCAGGGAGAACCAGAACCTTAGCACATCTAAGGGAGCTGTGGTAGCTCACCAGGGTAGCCACACAGTGAACTGACGTTTCTGCTGCTCCTACAGAAGGGTTCATGGATGCCACAGAGCACAGAAGGGGCAGATGGACAGGGAAAGGTACTTGAAGCTCTGTGTATGCCCCAAATCCCACCTTAAATGCAAAGCATGTTTGAACTAACAGTTTTTAACTTGAGAAAATGTCTGTTGATAGAAAATGCTAGCCACTTAATTTCTGTTTGTTTTCTATTACAATTATTGTACAGTCAAATCCTTCTGTAGAAAATGCCATTTTTCCCTAGAGTCACGTAAAAGCATGAACCCAGAGCTCCATTCCAGAACAATTTGCAAGAAAACATTGTACTATGGGATACACAGTAGGGACAAAATCTTCTCAGAAATGTTTACAGTGCAGGGCTGGCACCTTTATGTTAGAAGCACATCTAAAGCTGAAAAAGTAGAAACACACTTCTATAGCACAAACACAGAACAGCTGGGAGCAACAGCTGGAGTCAAATCTGGGAGGACAGCAGCATCTATACAAAGACTTTTCACACACATTCTCCAACAGGCTGGCAAGGAACCAGGGTTCAGAGTTGAACATAGGTTATGTAGTATCTCCCTTTATTGCCTTGGGGAAGATAACATTGAGGAGGAAATGAGATTTTCATTACTGACAGATTTCCTTAGCAAACTTCTGTCTTTGACACTTTCACACTTAGTGTGCTGACACATGTGCAGGATTGGGCAACTACAGTGCTCTCCCTGCTTCTCTCTTCCTTTTTTAAGCTGATTGAATAAACTCTAAAAGCAAGCATAAAATCTGCAGTTTTAGCAAAGTTGTCCTACATGTGCCCTTCGGACTTTGCTCTCACTGAACTATTATGATAATTTGCATATTCACATGTCCACATTCAGCCCACAACCACACATTGTCTTCTGTGCCAGATGCCACACAACCACCATCAGCAGAACCATGAGCACGGCAGAAAACTCCAAGGAGATCAAAACCTGTGTGTGTCTACCAGAGCTTGAAAATTCAACCCCACACACATTAGAAAGGAGAAGAAAAACATCTCATCACAGACTCTCATCTGAATATGTTCCTTGAAATTCAATTCTGATGTATGACCTTTAGCACCTCATACACAACTCCCCTTCTATTTTTAATACCGTCACATTCAGAAAGTTGGTCTATTGCACATGCTTTCATCAACAATAAAAAAATGCAAAAGAAAAATAATGTAAAAATAAAAGTAGTGTAATGTTGATAATTGATGTTGGTATTTAGCCATAATGTCAACTTTACTAACTACAATTTGTCAGAAATGATCAGACATGAGGATCTTTCTACATCAAAGCAAATATGATTCAAAGAGGCTTCAAGAGTATACAAGTACATGTAGCTCCCAGTCTGAGAGGAGGGGGCCTTTACCTTGTACCAGCATCTGCCAAGTTTTAAGATCAGGATGGATAAAAGGCATCCAGAGTACGGGAATTAAGTCCCAGATCAGAGCTTTACAGACCTCACTATACAGCTTCAGAAACAAGTGCTACATTTCTCAGAAGTACAAAAAGCCCACTAGCTCTGCATCAAGGGTAAAAGTACACCTAAACTTCCTTCCCCAAAAAGTGACAATTCCAGCACTTCCCACAAGAAGTGATTTTTCCCAGGCTGCAAATGCAGGTTACAATCAATGAAGCTGATGGCAATTGAAGGAAAGAAGGGCAGCTCATCTCCCAGCCCATGAAATTGCAGACTGCCATCAGAAGCTATTTCCTTCAATTCAGAATATTCCCTCCCTTTTTCTCATTTAACAATGGGTCCAGAAAAAGCCAGAGACATCTGTCAAACCCAGATGGCTCACTTGGAAAGTGACTGCGCGTCTGTTTATAGGGAAAGCGGTAGAATCAACAGAGAAGGAGTGGATATTTATGTATGTTGGAAGCTGCTCATCTCTGCAATGACATCTTGAACTCACTCCCAGCTCCACCGCAGACGGGACCACAGAGATGTTACTCCACTGGGGAACCTTATTTGCAACAGGCCACATCTAAGAAAGATGAGATCCTGTGGTTGAACTGCTCCACCCTGCATTGCCAAGGTCTCACAACCCTCTAACCAGGAAAATACCCTTGGGAAAAGAAGATCTAGAGGATTATTCTGTGACTCTGCATGCAGAAGCAGCAAACTTCAGGTCCTGGGCCCAGTTTTAAATAAAATGTAATGCTGCCCTTTAAAAGAAATGTGGGGGGAGATGAAAAGGAAACATAATTCCATACTGAAAAGAGTAATTTCCAGGGGATTAAGCTATTGTGCTATTTGCTTGTGTCTATTTTAGCTGCTGCTCAAGGTGTTAACCTCACTACTCCCAGTGAAGCAATGAAAACAACTATTATGCTGGCAATGGGATTTGCAGCTGAGAAAACATGGAGTGTTAAGGAAGGAGAGAGGAGTCCTGCTAGGAACAACTTCTTCCAGTGCTAGCAGCATCCCATAACCAGCAAAAGTGTATTGTGCCTTGAACACAGTGCATCAGGCTGGGCGAGCAGGCAGACATACAAAGGGACAATATATCCACCAAGCCCACAGAGGACATGCAAGGAGAGCCTCTTGAAAGAAACTGGATTAGGACTGCCCACTGTCCCATAATCTGAAGGTCCTGAGTTCGATCCTCACATGGAGCACTATTATGCCGGCTCTACCAAACAGGGTGGGGAGCCAAGATAGATGCTCTGTGAGCTTATAGTATTTTATTTGCCTCATAAACTAGCCAGAGACCTCAGATATAATACAAGCTCGCGCTGCAGGCAAAAACCTGAGACATCCTGGTTACAGAGTATTCTTAAAAGTTGTTCAGCCAATAGCAGTTGCTCTAGAGGTTAGAGACAGCTGTTTCAACCAGTCTTCCATATTGCACGTACATTTGTTAAAACAATACTTGCTTGTTTTATACCTTATACAACAGTGCATAATATTCCATTATTAAGCTGAACTTTATCATCTCTTGCTAAGCATAAATTTTGCAATTTCTAAAAGTTCTCTCATCTAGGCCCAAAACCATGGTTCTTTGTTCTCATGTCCTCGTTCTTAATGTGTAATTGTATCTTCTTTAATATTTTCTCAGGCGAAGCCGTTTCCTAAAATCTTTCTGCTTGATTCTTAAAGCCTACTTTTTATTTCTCACCCTTAGAAATCCCTTTACCTTTTTCTATATTGCCTACAAGAACACCTGCTTTTGCT
The DNA here is from genome assembly GCA_013399225.1 of Rhipidura dahli. NCBI lineage: Eukaryota > Metazoa > Chordata > Aves > Passeriformes > Rhipiduridae > Rhipidura > Rhipidura dahli. Next base: position 1,699,126 of record VXAC01006715.1, on the reverse strand, counting down.
CAGAGACTTTCACTTTTACCAGCAGATATTACCAAATTAATACCACCCAAAGAGCATTAAAGCCCTTAGGAGTGTCAGTGTATGACCTAGTTACTTTTCTTCTAATTAAAACTTGTTCAGTTTGCTGGAAGATGGGGAAGACAGTCATGTGATTATGGTGGGTCTCTGATCATGACAGTGGGGTACAGACACTGGTGTGCTGGCTGCAGACACCACAGTCAGGAAAAGTGCGGATCTGAGTTAAAGCAGCCCTAACAGCTTCTCAAAAGCCCTTGTACCGTCAGAGAGTGATACTAAGTATCCTCACGCAATGCCATTGCAAATCAGGTGAATTTAGTACTTGAAAAGGGTGCCATGCTGACAGAGTTCAAAAAGGGAAGCAGCTTCTATAAAGACAGAAAAATACAACAAATACCATTTCTTTTCCCCTCCATCCAACTCCCACACCACATCAGCTGTGTGCCTCCCCAGCTTTCTGCTGGTAAGTGGATACCAGGACACAAATCCTTTCCCAGCTCACACTATTTTATCTTTAAGTTAAACAGAGAGGCAGCTTTTGCCATTTTCACAAAGATCCAGTGTCCCTCCACCAACATCTCTCACTCCAGGATTAGTAGCAGCCACTCAGCACCAGGGACCCTCAGTCAGCACAGCCAGTCCCCAGCAGGCACTGGGACCCTGCCATCCCCAGTGAATCTTCAGACTCTGCATCTTTGACCAGCACAGGCTGTCACACCAAGACAGTGACAGACAGGCAGGGACCTTCCATTACATCTTGCCTGTTTCCTTTCTGATTACAAAAAAGGGTCACAGCAAAGACACTTCAGCAGCTTTGCTGAGTTCTGCACAACTTTGCAGCTCCCCATCAAGCTTTGAAAGCTGCTCTGACTTACTTTGGCACTGCTATTTTTGCTGCCTGTGCTAGGGATTGTTAAGGGACTGTGCAAGACATTGCCACTATTAAAAGTGAATATTTCATAATATCCTCTCCCCCCTAGTTAGCCAAAGAAATAAGTCTCACTGTAATGTCAGAAATTTGTCTACTTTGAAACAAGAGCATCAACCCACTAGACCAATCACTCCACAAACAGCAACAAGGAACACTGCAGAGCCTCCTCTCCCAGCATCAAGTTACTCCCAGATTCCCTAGCACAAGGCCCCCAAAAGCCACCAACCAACCAAGCCCACAGAGTTCAGATCCTGGACATTAACTTCTCAGAGGTCCAAACAGTTCAGGCCTGCAGGGTCAGGCCAAATCTGACTCAAAGAAGCATACATTTTGTAACTAAACTAAAGAGTCACTGTTCAGAATTAAACTGAGCAGATTCCATTAGCTAATCTAATTTAACCTGATCTGTTTGAATTTCATTATATGTGGCTGCACTGGAGACTCATTAATGAGACTCCAGTATATAGGGATCTTGACGGCTTCTAACTCAATCTCACAACCTGATGCAGACAACTATAATCATGTTAATTAGCTGCAGAATCTGTGATGTACTTCAGCTGGGCTCAGGGTGAAGACAGAAAGATTACAATAAAGCCAAATGAAAGAGATAGCACCACCCTACTTGCACACAATTTACAGGATAGGAGTAACAAACCCTGTGTGTGCGCAGATGTCTTCCCTCGACTCAGATGGGGGAGAGCATTGCATAGAAACAAAGTGTACCTGCATAAGATGAGTTAATTAGCCAGATAAATTACAAGATGAGACCGAAGGTTAAAAAAAAGAATTTTCTTGTTTAAATAACCCCCGTACAAAGTCCTGTCAGCCATTGGACGTTACACACCAAAGCTATTTTGGAAATCAGATCACTGTTAATTCTAAAATTAGCTAATTTGGGTGCTTTTCATATAGAGAAACCATTGCTCTTACATTTGTCAGCACTCCCACAGAGATCAAGAGGATACCAGTTTGAATAAGCATTGAGCTGGATGGCAGCTTCTGGTCCCAATCCCTGCTCAAGAGAGAAAGGCCCATGCTGCTCCTCTGCTTACACTGCAGGTTCACAAACCAGGCACAAGCCCTTGATCACAGCATGTGTCACCTTAGATTTTTGTGTCAAAAAGAACCTTTGAACTCCAGCACCACAAAGGTAGTCTGCAAAATAAATGGTATTTGTGGCTCTGCCCATAGATGCAGTTGTATTGGAGCAGGGGAAGCACAGGCACGCTGAGAGTATCCAAGCTCCCAACTCTCCCACCCTGACATCCAAGGAGGGCTGGCTCAGACACGACCGTGCATCTGAGCTGCTTCGGGTGATAAGGACGAAGTTCCTCCAGTCAACAAGACGGAAAACAAGACCACACACTCCAGTGGCAATTACTAAGGCTCGTCTTTGCATTCAATGCTTACGAGTTTTTGGCGGGGGGTGGTTGCCAAGCTACAGAAGTTTGGGAAGAGGGTGAGATGTTACAAAACTGCCTGGACGCTCCTTAAAAAGAAGTTCTAAGGCCAAAGTCAGGCCAATTTCCTGATGAAATACGTATTTACAAGATACAGATAACCCCCCTTCAACTCTCCATACCATGGCTGCCTTTCCAGGTCTCCTGCATCTCAAGAAGCCCATCAGGACTGCCCAGAGAGCCTCTCCAACCCCTCTGAGGCCCAAGACATTAATTCAGGCCAAGTTTTCTATAGCACAGTGACACCTGAAGCAGAGACATCTCTGAAGGATCCAACCATCCCAGTTAGCCTCTTGGCTAGTCTGTAAATGCATTACAGAAGCTATAAGGATTTGGGACAAAAAGCAGAGCATTGAAATGCCTTTCCTGCTTAAGGTCTCGTATTTTACCTTTACTGCAGCCCCCATACACCCCAAAAGAGCCCATTCACGATGAGTTCCATCAGGAAGACACAGAGGTACAAATCACCCCAGCATACTCCTGCCTTAATTAACATCTCCTTTGGAGCCTGCTGCAGTGGAGATACAGAGTTTGGAAAGCGGTACAGGCACACGTTTCATTGAGAAGGAACAGGATTTGGGCAGGGAGAAGTTTTGTAACCTCCTCCTGGCCTCTCCCCTCTCCCACAGCCCTACTGGCACTAAGAACAACCTGTGGGACAGAGAGAAAACTTGAAAAAAGTATCTGAAGCCTTTAAGAAATACAACCTCAAGCAACTTAGAGACATTAAATGCACCCAAATGGTGTAGGGAAGATCTTATTTATAGCTGGGTAGAAAAAACTGATAGAATTAATCCTGATGTCTCATGTACCAGTGGCTCCCACTTAAATACAGAACTGTTTGTGGTTGAACCTACTCTAGGCTTTCCCGTTCTGCGCAAAAAAAAAAAAAAAATTCATCTTGATTTCAGAATTGCTTTCAAATTACAAGTGCTAGCAATAAAATTAATTGCATGAATTTCAAGCATTACACTTCTCTTACAATTTCAAATATCGATTAAGGACAATGGCTGAAGCATTAAGCCTTTAAATGTTAACAGTGCTGCTGTTTTATTTTTATGTTATTACTTTGCTGCTATGGGGTTTAGGGGTCTTTTTTTATTGTTGTTTCCTTGGTTTGTTGGTGTTTTTCTAAATTTTTAGAGTACTGCTTAGGCTAGATACTCTGGGAGCTATAGCTCAAATGCTATGATATTCAATGTAACCTAAGAGAGAGAAATTATTATCAATTCATACAAATACAGCGAGTTTTGAAAGCAAAGCATAGATAAAACATCATCTTTTATTGGCCTGGCTGAAATAGCTTTATAATTAGCAATGGATGGCATTGCTGTTTTTAGCATCCTCATTGATCAGCCAGTATTTATCAGAAGAAGAAGCACACCACAGTCTGGGGATTTCAGCAAATGAGGTGTCGGGGGTTTATTCACAGAGAAGCAAACAGATTTTACAATCAGCCTGCCATGCCAAGTGTGTTGCTGGCATAACTCCACTGGATTCCCTGGATTTTTTCTAGAGAAAAGTGGCCCTGGATTGTTAACCATAAAAAGAACAGATTCAATATCATCTTTGCTACCTACAAAACACCCACGTATTTCACAATCTGCACTGACAGAGTGAGAGCAACAGGACAAACAACAGACGTGTTCCATAGAAAGAATGCAGCCCTGTGACCTGAGGGCTGGTCAAGTGGGGTACAACATTCCCTTTGCAGGGGTGCTGCAGCTGCTTGCACTCACCTCCTGGCACTGCCATCACAAATGCCCGGCAGATTTCAGCTTAGACACCTGCATCTCCCTAACTAACACAGCAAAAACTAATCCCAAACGGGGAACAATCACAGCAGTGGTTTATCTACCCTTTCTGATTATCTTTCTGGAGCAGGTTTGGAGCTATGTCAGGTGGGAAAGTTGAGACATGGATGTGCTTACTGAGAGGGTGTGCGCTTGTGCCTGCTGACACACACCTATGCGAGAGGATGGATGCAGTTGGGAGAGGGTTGTGTGTTTGTTTATCTGTAGCAAGCTACTCCAAGTTGGAGCCATAAGAGTTTCTACAGTCTCGCTCCACTGCACACAAGTCACATAAAGCTCTGCTTGGCAGCTGCCTTCTCTGACAAAGCTGGTCTCTGAAGATTGGCCTCCATCACTCTCTAATTTCTTGTTCTTCCTAACTAAGCTAAGCTGATAAGCTGTGCTGAATGTCACTTCTGAAATTATTCAGCAAAATCTCATACTCCAGCAGACAATTTCAAAATTATCTCAGTGACTTGGATTTCCTTCTTCCCTTCCCTCGTGCTGCACTGAAAACATCATTTCCACAAAAATCAAGAGCCCATTTCCTCACATTCATGCACAGTGTAAGTCTAACAAATGCCAGCCTGCTCACTGACTGCAAGAGGTGACCCACATATGCAGCAGCAGGCAATGGGACCCACACAGGCAGTGCTGTATCACATCCCTAAGGGCATACAAACAGCTGTAGCCCCAGCATAGCAAACCAGTGCCTTTCCCAAGAGTATAATAATACCCTTTTTACTTGATGTTTGTAGAGTAAGAGACCCCATGTGCACATCAGGGCTCTAATGGGTTTTCATACATTGTAAAAATACCTAAGGAAACTGGAGCAACTTCCAAGAGCATCCCATCTGAAGGTAAATTACAGCTTTTGGACAGGAAACCCCCGTGGCATGACTCCAGTCAACCCTCACAGTGGGGAGCCAGGATGTTTCACCAGCTAGACCTGAAGTCAGCACACCAGGAGATGAGCTACTAACAAGACCAGAAAGCTTTACAACTTCCTCACAGTGATGAAGTGAGATAGGACATCCTAGAAGAAGGCCACTTACAGGCAAGGCCTAGGGTGATAACACTGCAGCATGGACAAAATGCAGCACCCAGGCTCAGGAGAGAACCTGAGCTCCCTCCTGATTTATGCTTCCCACTTGCTTCAGCAGGGAGGAATTGCAGGCCATGCCAGCACCCCCTCCTTCTACACTGTCTCTCAGGGTGGATGATTTGAGTCTAATCCATGAAACCTCATCTGTTTCTTAGTGATAAATCCAGTTTAGAAAACTAGCACTTTTGAAATTAGCAATGTCAGATCTCAAGGGTAAGCTGTAAATCTCTGAAGGGTAGCGGTGCACACTACAGCCCTGCACAGGCACAGGGCAAGTATGACAAGCAGGAAGCATTCCTTCAAAGGCTGACTGTTAGATCATGAGCCAAGTCTGAACCAACATTCCCCTCTTGCCTCCTTGGGTTTCTTATTTTGCCTAATCCACAACTGGATCATTCATGCCCCAACATTACAATATTTCCCCCCTCCCTAAGCATTTGGCCTTTTAGCTGGAGACAGGGGTACCCTGGTGACTTGGGGCATACACAAGGACAAACCATTTAAACCAAATGAAGTGGAACTGTTGCTCTTGCACAGTTTACAGTGGCACCATGGAACTCACAGCTGAAGGATGGGAGAGAGGCCAAATCACAGGTGGGTTTCAATGGAGCATCACCAGCTTGCAGCCAACTCTCAAGGAGCAGGACACCCAGCCAGGACTATGAGGCAGGAGCAGAAGAAAGGCTGCACAGAAGGAACAAGCACCCAGTGTACACATTGACACTGTCCCCTTTTCTCTGGCCATCCTTCAGCACTAGAAGGGATCAGATGACTGAGCTAGATGGTCTGACACTATCTTTTTCTTACTAGTAAGACCATAATTTGAGTCCATTCAAGTTCTCTGAAGAGAACAACCGACCATTTGAACAAAGGTCTGGCTAGTAAGTGAGCAAAAAAACTAAATGAAATCACCCCAAGGAACATTAGAACTAATATGAAAGTCTACCCTATAGCTAAGCATAGCAGGGGACTTCAATTTGATTTACCTTAGGAACATTAATGCACCAATTAGCTCTGTTTCTCTAGGGAGAAGTCATCTCATCATTTACATACTTTGTTCATATAGTAGGGAGGGGAAAAATTATAAAAACACGTGAAATATTTGGATGTGCCCAACTACCAAAGATTTCACAATGAACACATTAGTGTTTCTTGATGCAAAGAGGATTTTTTTTAACTAGAAGTGTAACAAAGAATTACAGCAGCTGTGCCTGTCATTATTCTGCTTAGCCTGTTAATAGAATTGGTTTGCTAGAATCAAATTGGTTCAAAAGATTAATTAAAAACAGGTGCTTCTGTACAGTAACTTCTCCATACCACACTGAGTACTTCATATGGCCAAACCACATTTGCTCTTCCTTGTGACCTGCAGAAATTCCTTTTGCTCTTCTCTAGGGGCAATAAAATAGTAATAAAATTAAATTCAGAACACTGCCCGTGTGACAGAGCATGTTTCGAGGACCACTTTAAGAGAAAAGCTATGTCAAATGAACTAGGGAGGCTGGTGCTCAGGAGCCTTCTCCAGAGGATGTTGTTCTCTTGGGAATGCCCTCCATGTCACTGTACACCTCAAGAGGGATGGTATTTGCATAAGACATCTCCAATGGGATTTAAAAATCAATGTCTTAATCAACAATGGCTGAAGCTCATTAGCCTCAAGTAAAGAGAGAGGGGTAGCTGGAAGAAGCTTTCCAACAGTAAGCAGACTAGTTTTGTATTTGGAGGGTTTGTCATCATCTCTGCTGGTCACATGCAGCTCAGACCCAAGACCCCAGCCTTTGTCAGAACCATGCTGGCTCAACTTCTTCAGGCAAGGACTTTAAATACTCCTCACACAGCAAAACCCAATCATGCCAAAAAAAGGTTTGTCTGCTAATTGAGAAAACTAAACATTTTGAGGCCCAAGAATGGACTAGGAAGCAAAGAGTCTTGCTAAAAATACACAAAATTTCACAAAAGACCAGTTGAGAATCACACAACCAGGGATTCTTCATTCACACGTGATCTCTTTAAAGAGCAAATCAAAAACCCATGGCCTGTGATCCTTCAAATCCTGCTCAGTCACAAGCGGTTAGAATTACAGCAGGGCCAGACTCAGCAAAGCAAGCAGGCTCCAGCTCAGTATTTTGTCATGTCCTCTCTCATTTCAACTCCTAGAGGAGCAAAGTAGAAAGAAAACACATTTGAAGACTTGTTTTAGTTTTATTTCTAGTTTGGGTCACAAGTGAGTTCCTCTTCTATGAAACAGTTATTAGGTTATCTCACAGCTAATTCCTATGCTTATTCCTGCTTCACTTTGTTTTGTTTCAGTCTCTTTGTGGATTGATATAAAATCCTGAACAACAGCAGTATTTGGAGGGGATGGAGAAGTGAACAACAGTTGCACATTCCTTAAACAGTGGCTAAACCTGTTGTTATGTGCCTTAAAACCACCCTGCGAACCAGGAGCTAAATCCAACAGTTCCTGAAGTGATTCAATGGCTTGGTTTTTTCCATGGGTCAGCAGGACAGGACAGAAGGAAAGTGTAAGGGACAACAGTGCCCTGGGTTCACTTCCATTACCAGCACAGAAATATAAAATCTACAGTACTACCAAATCACTTTTTCTCTTCTTTTTTAAGAGGTAACTCTAAAACCACAAAAATATGGGGCTTCACTTTTACTTTACACCAGCAGCTGGGAATCAACAGATAATGGACTTTGCAAAACAGGCCAAACAACAGAAAACATCTACTGACTGGAAGACCCTACTGAACTCTTCTGTCCAGTGTTACCCGGGCCCCAGGTGTGAGCCAAGCAAGGCTGCCCAGCACCAAGCCAGAGTGGTAACACTGGGGGATCAACACAACTCTGGCAGCCCCCATCTCTGCATCTTAACGTGCTGCTTACATGTATCTCATGTCCTGCAGGGTCACCTCTCCCTAAAGCAATTACATCCCCCTGATACAAATCTCACCATTTCCACAACCCCCGTGGGATGCAAAATTAACCCTCCCTTTGGCAGCCACACCAGGTGAGGGAAGCCATCCTTCATGGCCAAGCTTCAGGCCTGAAGTTTAAACAGCAGCTGCTGCAGCTGATTCTCATTTCAACAGGAAGGTGAGAAATGCTGCCACAGTCACCCACGTGCCACCCTGGGGCCAGGGAAGCAGGAGCCCCTGGTTAAGGCAGGCAGCAGGATCCTCACAGCTCCTAATGACAGACACACACCCCCATGGCTAGGCTGCAGTCCAGCTCCAGTGCCGACAGAGCCTGCAGAATGTTCAAGTCAATCAATCCTCTTGGCTTTACTAACATCTTGTCATCAAATCGGACTGCAAGGCCATGGGAATACCTTTTTCCCAGTAGAGCCCTCATGCTATGGTGATTTTTCCCCAATGCAGATTTCTTTACCAGGGTGAGCACAATGCACAAGGCTCTGGATTTGCCCAAATTACCTTGCTGAAGAAGTACTGCTGGCAAGAAAGCTACATCTCATCTCTCCAGAGAGGTGCTGCAGATGTGCTGCAATGGCCACATTGAGCCTATTTGCCTTTTGAACTGCACAGTCTGGGAGGGGAATTTTGAACACTTCTGTACAATAAACCTTGTCCTTAATAAGCCTCTATCAGTGAGCTGCATTAATCAGACCCACTCTGCAAAACACCGTAGAGTGCATCTTCAAGGAAATAATGGGTTGCCTGTGTGAGAGGGAGTCTCCTTGCTTAGAAATCTGTAAGAGAAGCTAGCTGACAATTATAAAAATATGGTCTAAACTGAAAGCAAAAATACAGCTTTAAAGAGCAGGATCTGTGTATGGGGCAGATGGGACTCCCACAGCTCTAGAAGGAGCCATGGTAAAGACAGTGTAACAAGCTTTTTACTTATAGCCATATTCTAAGCACATTCTGTGAAGAAATCCCACAAATTCAGCCCTGGCAGTAGAGAACACACAAACCCACTACCAACCAGCCCTCACACAGTGCCTGTACCTCAGTTTCTACAGGGCTCAGTCCCCACCTAATCCAACAACCTCCTGCAGCCTGTTCCATGGAGGAGCAGGACCTTCCCCTAAAGAGACTGCACAAATATCCCATGGCTTCTGCCTTAGCTTTAAAGCCAGTCTTATGAATCTTGAGAGCATAAAGAGAGGAAATAAATTACTACCCAGGAATGTCACAGTTGTGCTGGGAATATATATTTGCTCCTGCTCCACAGGGAACATAGAGGTCAAGTTCAAAAAAAAATTAATACTAACAAATATTAGTAAGAGATCAGAGGGATTCTCTGGTCAGGGACAGAGCATTGTAACTAAGCACATTTCATAGTCTACCAAGCAGCAAAACACGAGATGCTTGCAGCAGGATCTATGTGACTGAGAAAGAGATGCTGAAAAACACTGAAGTTTAATGAAATGAGGCTACATTTCAAAACCCACTCAATTCCTCTTGCATGACCACATCTCCCTTCCTGCATGGGTATGCTCACTGTGTGCATGTATGTGATTTGTGTCCATCTCCTGCCCTGCTTGGGAATTCCTGTTGTTTTGCAGATCCCTAAGATACCTATTAACAGTCCATATTCCCCTTCCTTCCTGCCATTAGCAATCCACACATGATGCCAGGAAGATGGGTCTCATTGCTCTCAGGATCCCATCTCCAGGCTACCAAGTTCCTCTGTCCTTCCCAAATCAAACAGATTCATTTGCAACCAAAAGAAAAAAATATATATTGTATTAAACATCTGAAAACAATATCTCAAGGGACAACTTTTACAAATAAGCTCAGGTTCACACTCAATGTTTACTACCCAGCAGCAGATGAGCAGTTCACACACAGCCAGATCAATGTTAGTGATTTTATTCACTTCTTTCATTCAATCATTTCTTTATGAAATGCAGAGTTGCTAACTACATTAATGTCAGTACTGAAAGCTCACATATTCTAGCAAAGAACTCCTGCTGGAAAATACAGTAGGATAAAAGAATAAATTAAATACTGCACCAGCAGTAGTTACTTTATGCCTCATTTTTACCTTCATTTCTTTTTTTCTATAGTCCAATCTCTCTATCCTTTTCTCTCTTCCTGCTCCACATTTTCACAGCTAAAATAGGAAATATCTATTGAGTGCACTCCTTAAAATGCAATCACTGATTTCCCTGATCTTTTCCTCCACGGGATAGAAGCATGTTTTCCAGATAATTAGATACAGTGACAAGAGGGTGTTGTGAATACTTTTCTTTAACTAAAAAAATAAACCCAAACTACCTCCTTTTCATGCAAGATGACAGTTTTCAGCTTAAAGTTTCTTTCCCCTCACCCATTAAAACATCTTGGCCCGATATTCTGAGGAAACTCACCTGTGGGGCTTTTTGTGACAAAATGGTGCCATTGGTTTTCTAGGGGGTTTTGGCTAAACAAAACAGCAACAAAACAAAAAAAAAAAAAAAACCAGGTAGTTAAATATTCAAAACATGGGAAAAGTTTCAACTAACACCCATATGTTTTATAGTAACATTCAGTAGGCTCTGCACTCACTGTTGGAGATTTCTAATCCCCTTCCCTCTCTCCCCACCTGTTTTTCTCTGGGCTGAACCTGCTGTAGGGGGTTTTGCCCTAAATGCTCAGAATATCTTATAGCACCATCCCCACACCCACAGCCTCCCTGCTTTTTCCACAGTTATAGCACTCTCATGCTGCTTTCATCATTTAAGTGCACTTCTGGCTTGCATTATAGGTGACTACATACACCTCACACAGGTACAGACAGCACAAGGCACACGCTCCTCTCATGACCCACCCTCTCTGCTCTGCTTCCTTCCTCTGCCTTGATGGTGGTTGGCAACACAGTTGTGATCCTGTTGTACAAAAACACTCCCTGGTGCTAGAGAAAGGGCTGAGAGTGTTATAAATATCCTTTTTTCTCTCCTTCATTAACTTCTCTGCAAGTACTTCTCTTTCAACATCAAAATAATCAAAATTACAAATAATCAAAATCACTTCTGAAATTTTTTCAGTCCTTAAAAATCTAAATGCATTTTTAAGGGTGAGCAGAGCACACCAAATTGGATTTGGAACAAATAAACAAAATTCACTGTTTTGAATTCACTCATTCTTTGCTACAGCATTTCCAGAAGCAAAATCTATTTTTAGGTGCAAATGGTTTTATCTGCTCCACCTAACACCCAGACAAACATCTGGGCTATCCCTTAAGACTATTTTTTTCCCTGCTCAACTTCTACGAACTGAGAAAGATTGTATCACATTCACTTTTACCTTCAGTGTCTTTCAGGGTACCTTCCCTCTCTCACTCCCCAAAGGCTTTTAGTGGCCTCGTATCTGCTGGTTCATTGGTTCAACTCTTCCTTGCTCAGCTGTCCTCAGCTATTCTGCAAGATGTCAGCTTCACTTCAGCCATCCAGCCTGGCCTATTTCCAACAATTTCTTGAAATATGTCAGCCAAAGGCTGCCCTGTCTCCTCTGACACACTGCTCTGAGATGTGGAACTTAGCAACCTTTAGACAGCTGGATTTTACAATCAGCTGTTTTAAGATGATCCCAGTTTCCTCTAGTAACTCCATCCTAGAAAAGGTGTTTTGGGCATGTCCACCACATCCCTCTACAAATAATCACACAAAGCTAATTTTGGGGTTTTTTTAAAGCCAGTTGCTTCCATTTACGTCCACAAATCCCCTCTTTTTGATGCTCTTGAAGTCCTGCTGGCTCCCACCTCACCACCTGATTTGAGTTCCTATTCCTTAGCCATGGATGCACTTCAGAACCCCCTGCACACTGGGTTTCTCCTTGGCCACTTTCCTCTTTTGTTGCCTCTTGGGCTAATGACTTTGCTCAGCTCACTAAGCCCAAGTGCCACTCTCCCTCTGCTTTTGCAGGCATGGCAAAGCTGCAGAGAGATAATAGGGCACAATAAAGAATCAGGGTTGCTGTAGGCTGAAAGAACAATTAGATAACAGGTAGAAAAAAGAGCCTAGATGCTCTTGGCAAGGTTGACCCCTTGAAGGTTTGATGCCCCTTGAAAAGGAATCTCCATCACACATCTGGCAGCAGGCAATGCAAGAGCCCAGTCTGGGTCCCCAGGGCCCAAAGCTGATTTCTAAAGTTCCTTAAAGACAAGGATCAGAAGCAGAGATAGTAAACTGTGAGCAACCTCCTTTTCGGGGCTCATGGGATCAGCCTTGGGTACCAGGGCATGAAGAGCCCCACAAGTCCCTGTGGGTTTCTCTCTTTATTTGTGGGCTTTCACTGAGTGGCAGGTTTGCACCTGGCACCTCAGCTCATTGAGGGAGCACTCCCATTAGGAAGAATGCAAACAGAGCATGAAACGATCATCAGAGGCTATTAATGTTTCCTTAATATGTGAACTGAGCTAGAAACAGAGCAGAAAAAAAACCCAGAAAATTAAAAGCTTGCGTGTTCACAAATGGTGCCTCTCCTGCTTATCCTCTGCTACCCAGACTTTTGGGGACATTAAGAGCAGGGGGGGGAAGAAGGATGCTCCTTGTCTTTGCCTTTGTTGCTGTCACTGCAGAGTCCATGCAATGCCACAGGGTCAGGGGGAAAGGATGCTAACAGCATGCTCTGGCTGCTCTCCCATCTGGTCCTCTATTCTATCACTCAACACCAGAGAAATTTGTGTTAACACAGGATCTTTCTCCCTTAAATGGCAAGATTCCTTGCCTGGAGATCAACAAGCAGCCTTTGGGACATGGGACCTGGATGGTCTTTGGAAAATTACATAATTACAGACCTGAGTCTGAGGCCAAGAACAAGGAAAAAAGTCAGTATTCAGAATGACTGACTTAATAATGACCACCTGGGCAGGTTATTCTTTTTGGAGGGCAGCAAGCAAGCCACTGCCATTCTCCACCAGGCTGTGGGCACACAGTTACCCAAGGAAGGGATGGCAGCAGTGGGGCAGAGACACCAGGGATGGAATTTACTGTAAACACAAGGCACAGTCCAACACAGCACAGCTCTGCTCTGGCACAAGGATCAGAGGCAGAGATGGTAAACTCTGAGCAAACTCCTTTTAGGGGCTAATGGGAACATGAGATGGGATTTCCTGAACCCCCTCTGGGCTTGTCTTTATATAAAAGCTGCTTGCGTTTAATTACAATCAGTTACATTAGCTACATCAGTCGATTTAATTAAATTGCAAGGATACTCGTAAGTTGATTTAACTCTGTCTCAAATGGATTTAGCAAAAGTTGGCAAGAAACTAAATCAACATAAACCAAGATTAAATCAACTGAAGAGCATCCACACAGGATTTTGCAGCAATTTAGCAAAAACCGATTTGAAGACCCATCTTAAATGAAGCAGAGTAACTCAGGCACAGAGAAAGATGAACTTCTGGGATGAAAGCAAAGTGTCTAGCACTCCAGCAGCCCTATCTAATAGACTTGAGCTGTGAGGAAAAAATACCCCAAAAACCTCCTTTTGCCCCACATCCTGGAGTTAGCATGTTACTTTAATCCACATATGATTTACTTAATTCATGATCTTCAGACTTGTTTGCCCAACAGCACTCAGCAAGCAGCTGCAATTTCTGGGCCAGGCTGGAGGTCCCAAATCATCCCACATACAGCAGAAGGCTGCATGGGGAAAGCACTGGTATTTGTTAAGACAATTAAAAAAGGCTGTGAATTTGTGAGCATAAAATCATCTACTTCAAAGTAATTCCCAGCTCTGAACACACACTTTTGTCTAATTGGAAGCTTTCAGCACTGAAATTTTCAGTACTAAGGGGTCACACACAGTTGACAGATAACAAGACAGGCCTGTTGCAGACAAGTTGCACAGCACTGCTCAGTCCTGCAGCAGTGGCTCCAGGAGATACAGGGAACTCTGCACATCTTCAGTGTGCACCTGAAACATCTTATTCTGTACCAAGAGTAGAGTGATAGGAAGGTAGAAATGCAGTTTTGTACATAGAAAACTCAAGTGGCCACTGAAGCACTCTGCTCCCATGCAGCATCAGGTGAGTTTCCCTGCTCCTGGCAGAAGTCATCCCAGAGACACCCAGAAAGAGCAAAGCCCAGCAAGGATTCATAAACACACACATTTCAATTAAATTGCTTCTTTTCAGCTCCAGGTTTGCCAGGACTTGCCAATGTCTTGCTTGCACTGCATTGGATTATTTTTTCCACAGCTGCATTTAAACTTGCCATCACAAACCAAGCACCTCTTCTATGGTACCAGAATGGTCCTAACAGCTTTCCCAGCAAACCAAGTGATTTATGATCAGCTTAATGACACTTTTTATCCTGCTGTAGAACTAGGATTACAGTTCAGTGACTAGTAAGAGTTAAAGATGTTACAGTTTCCTTAGTGCTTCAATGACTGTTATAGCAGTCATACTCTGAGATTATCAGCCTGCCATAAAGTGCCAAGATCATCTTTTATTTCAGTGAGGAGACATTTCCAAGTCCAAGCTATGTAGAAAAGAAGATAGAGAACACCCACAGTCTGAGAACAGCAGTTTAGGAAAAAATTAGTTTCCACACCACCTCAAACTACTCCAGCCAAAACCTGCCCCCAGATCATAAAAACAACAAAACCTCCCTGCACAAAAATCCCAGAAGCTGCAGAGCTTCTGGGTCTAAAGGGGATCTCTCATCCCTGCAAGGAAGGCCATATGGTCTACTAAACCTTCAGAAATCAGGTCAGGTTACAGTTCTGCAACCCGGACAAATCTCTCCAGCTCCCCATATCCTACCTATAAGGTGCATCCCACTGCTTTGAAAAATTTGTTGGTAATAGGACACAGCAGAAATACTGGGAAGCAAGAAATGTTAGAAATTAGACTCAGCATGCCGGGTAGATTCAATTCAGTTTAAACATAATGAATGGCTAAATTCTAGTATTTACATGCACATATTTACATTAGAAGTCATGTTTCCATATTTACTTCTCTATGAGTTTTCTAAATGTATAATTTAAAGTAAAACTGGTACCTGGAAATTCTGAAATGAATTTGCCATGAAAATGTTATTTCTGTCTCTGCCCACACTATGTAAGAGCAGGTGTGCAGAAAGACAGAAGCAATGATGCGCTTTTTAGCCACACACAGCACAGCTCAGTAGCTGGCTCTTCTGTCAATCCAATGCTCAGTAACGACAAACCTGCCACTCCTAGGAAGCTACTCCCAATAATGTTTGGTTTGCAGCACGCTCTTTACTGATCCTGATGTCTTTTCCTCTCCTAGAAGGAAATTCATTTAAGTCCATGCAGAAAAAAATCCTACCTAAGCAGGGAAGACAAAGAGCACAGAGGTTGCTTTCTGCCACTGGGTGATCTAAGGGATGTATGAGACATGGGCCCAGGCATGGATCAGCTAATGGACTGAACATTGTTGTGAACCTCTCAGCCACAGTGGTCAGGCTTAACCTGCTGTCATATGTCTAGCTCCTGAAGCCATTTCACTGATTTTCATGGAAGACTTACCAGGCTCTGAAGGATGAAAGCCTTTACACCTTTCATGCTGCTGATGGACGAAGCCATCCAGGCCTTCTTCCCTATTTGGAGCAAAAAGCTTTATCCTTCCTTCCTCGTTACAGATACCATTTACAGGGGAAAGACAAAGATGACACTGTGCACAGAAATGCTCTGTTGCCCTATATAGCAATGCCATTTCTTAGCATTCCTGTTATGGCAAACAGCTCACCCCCAAAACTGCAGGGGATGATGTACTGCACTGAACAGGCTGGTGGCAGCTTTGTGTAGTGTCACATCTCAGCTCATAGGCATCAGGAACTGAAACAAGGGACCAGAAATAGAATGACTGAACACTCCCATTTGGTCTTCCCTGGACTGGCCATTGTGGTCCACATTTACCGATATCTTTTCTTATTTATCTCCTTTTTGAGGTAGGTTCCCAGTCTTTTCTTTCTTTCACATCAGAAAAGCTTTTGCATGTAATTAATTCTTCTTCCATCCTCTGAATACTCCCTTATTCTGAAATATGTTTTCTGGTATAGAATGACCATCACCTACTGCTCCAAATAAGAGGCTCAACAGATGAACACAATATGTATCTTGACATAAAAAAATTAGCTATTTCAGATATCACCTACCATGGGTTGTTGTGGAAGCCTGATCCGGTAAAGTAAATCTCCCAGGAAATCCTGGCAAACCACAACCAGAGGACCAGGCTGCTGCAATTCACAACAATTTCATTCCTGCAGTGTTGCCCAGGGGTCATGCTCATAATCACAGCAAAGGCACCCAACAGAGCCAACACATGACCCAGGTATCTCCAGGATCCTTTTCTGTGTGGGCCTCGTGCCTGGCACCTTCCCAAAGGGCTTGATTTTTTCATGCCCTCCTTGTGCAGTCAAGCATTAAATATCAAACAGCAGCCTTCCTACCTCTTTCCCCAGGGGCTTATTTCATTGTTTAAGCGATCCTCCAGCACAAAATGCAAGGAGCTGTCAGCAGCACAGCTAATACAGTCATCACCCAAAAGCCAGCAGCCCTGTTCTGTGCAGATATTTGTATGTTATTAAATAAACTTCGACAGGATGTGAAGGTGGCAAGGGACTGAGATTTGCACAAAAAAACTCCACATACACCCAAAAAACCTGAAAAGAGGGAAATTAATTACTAACAGTCATGAAATCCCCAAGAGAACAGCAAGGAATTGTTTGCTGCAGTCTTCTGCAGGAGGTATCGAACAGCAATGAAAAAATGCTTCCACGCCATGCTAAGGATGGGAAGCACCAGCAGCTGACTGTCCCTTCAAGGCTGCTGCCCCTTCAGCAAGGTTGGTAACTGGGTAATTTATCCTGGGACATTTGGCTTGCACTTTCCTCAACAGCTAATGTTGGCCACAAAGTGAATGCTCTGCTAGCAAATTCCATCCAAATCTTGCTTCCTCCAATTCCAATGAGGTTTTTCTGTTGCTGGCTCAGAGCAACAGTAAATCTCAACCACAAGCCCCAAGGCATCCCTTCCTCCCACATTAATCCCTTCAGAAGGGATTCAGTAGCACAGGGCTGAAGGACAATCCCTCTATAAATGCCAGGCATCAACACATGCACCAAGCAAGGCCAGCCAGCCCTGGGGCTGGGTGCGAGCATTGGCACTCACATGCCAAAGGCCAGGCCCTGGGCACTGTCCCCCAGTCCCACCCACCACCCATGCAGAGCTGGGCACCTCCATCTGTGAGCTTAGAAACACTATAGCCCAGCCTACTTGTAACCTCACTTCCTGGGATTTAGGAGCAACACTTACCAGGCAACACATCCAGCCCCACAGCATCCTGGGCTCTGATGGGGGTATCCGTGAGGAGAGGCACCATGAGCTTTGTTAGAACCAGCACAGCAGCAAACTTTACAGTCCTCCTGCTACTGACCATGCAGGAGCAGACAGGTGTATGAAACAAGCCAGAGCTTGTTTCTCCTCATGGATGGGTCCATTTTCAGATATATTGCCCTGAAAAGATACTAACACAGACTAACTTACTACCTTTACAGAGACTCAGTATACTACCAAGAGAACAAAAAAGGTCCCCATCTGCCTCCCAGCTAATCCCATGCAACAAACTCCCAAACTCTCTAACCTTCTCCTTTCACACACAGACTTCCCTGGGACATAAAGACAACAGAAATGTATTCACTCTTCATTTCAAGGTGGATTAAAGCTATGGGTCACAAGCTAAAATACGAAACTAAACCACAGCCCAAACTCTGCTACTTTTCAGTGCTTGCTTTTCACAGATTTCCAACATAATATGGAGACATCACATTGTTACAGTGTTTTAGGGTCAGTCCCTGACTCAGCCAGGCACTGCCTGGGATAAGCATCCAGCTAAAGGCTCCTAAAAGCCAACACTTCTCGAGAGAGAAGAGGCTCTGCAGCCACAATGTGCTCAGCAAAGAAAATGTACTATATGAGACATACTAGCCTGTGGATACCTGGCTAAATAGCAAGCAACCTGGACTTGAAAACCCTCCCTGATATCTTGTTCCCCTAACCAGTTTTTATTACAAAGGAAAAGCCAAGCTCAGCTTTCAGGAGAGGACAGAGGTTACAAGGAAGGGAAATACATGACAGAGGTGGCTGTTCACTGGGCATCCCTTCTGACCTGCTGACAAGAGGAGCTGTATGGTAGAATTTAGTGCCATATACCAGTGCAGAGGGACTGGTTCTGGTTTGTGGGTGTATTTCTTCCTCAGACAAGGCCCTCCTCACCTCACCACAGATTGCCTGACCTTCTCATTTAATAGGAGAGATACATTCATAGCTCAGGGGGAGCCAAGCAAAGCACAGGGACATTTGTGAATGAAGAGCAACAGGAAAGGATGACAAGGACTGGAAACACCTCTGGACAGACTCATTTTCCCAGTCAGCCAATATGGACTTTGATCAATCCATTTATTACAAACCAACTGAATACAATAGTGGAATGAGCTAAAGAAAAGCTCCTTCCTTGGTGCGGTGTCTTCCTGCCTGCATCCACTACAGTGGGAATTATGCCTGGAAGATGCACTGTATGCTTCCCCTAAGCAAATACAGAACATTGACATGGGCTAGATCTGTACAGCCACAGTGCCATTTACAGCTTCCACTAGGTGCTAAACACTGGGGACTCCCATAACCCAAGCTCATAAGCATGACTGTAAGGAAAGTTGTTAGAGAAAAAAGGTTTAAAATACAAGATAGGACCAAGAATAAACTTTCTTGTCCCAGACAGTGAGCTGTTTTCCCAACCTCCTCGAGAAGTGCCATCCATGTGCCCTTGGACAGGGCTGGCTCCTCTTCTGTCCAGGAGGCTCAGATCAATACCCAGGAACAGCACTGATCAATTTTTAAGAGGAATAACAGCCATCTCATCCATTCACTAAACAGCTGCACACACATTATTTCCAGTTGCTGCCAAACCCCTGAAAGATCCACTAGGGACCACACTAATCAATTTTTATTTCTATTAAACTGATGCCTGCAGCATGCTGGAGGACACATTGGCAGAAGGGACTACCCTAAATGAAGATCTTTAAGAGTCAGCACAGCAGAGATTTACACCAAGTAGTTGGTCTTTTGAGCAGTCCAACAAAGATGAAAGAGGCAATCTGCCAGTCAGCCAAGGCACTGCTCCAACTTGGGACACCAGATCTTTCCATCATTCCTTTCTCCCTGATCTCAGCCACCATCACAGGCCTTCTGCTTTGAAAGTGAGATCTCTGAGGACTTGATAAACAAGGCTGAGATGTAATGGACTGACTGGCATATCTGAATCACTAATCACAGCCTCCACTGAAGAACAACTCAAATTTCACTTTTATCCAAATCTCTAGTTCCATTCCCTCTTGCCCAAAAGTCAGCAAAGGGGAGTCCTGTCTGGGGACACCCAACCTCTCTGGATGTCTTCACCTGCCTCACCTAAAACACATTAGTCTTACAGAAAGCTTGGGCCTATTTGCTCCACCCATCACTTACTACCAACCACACCTGGCCTGAGCTCTGGACTTGGCAATGAGGGTGCCTCCACCTCAGGTGGCCACCCCAGCTCCCCTTTGCAGCCAACAAATGCCCCTGTGATGGGTTAGATGAGACTGCAGACAGGGAGGACTGAAACACCCACTGGAAGATGGGACCAAAGTGGTGCCAGGGTACAAAAGGGACAAAGACCCTGAAGGCTGTTTGCAACTCCACATCAAGAGAGACACATTGCACTACTCAGTCTCCCAGCCAATTCAAACAGCCTCAAACTGGTATTCCCTCTTTTTACACCAAAATCTTCCTACCAGACTTAAGTAGTTTACTGCAAAAGAACTCTCATAGTGGGGAAAGTTTACTCCAATGATTTCAATGCTTAAATCTTCTTTCATTCCTTCCCCGCAATCAAAAAAGAAAAAAAAAAAAAAAAAGGCAAACACCAGCCTGAGAACTAAATGAGTTGTTGCTGAGCTGCTTGCAAGGATTTGTTTTGCATTTCAGAGCTTATTTCAGTACTCAGGTGTTCCCCTGTCTGCTTTGCTTTTTGCAGTGCAGTGGTTTGTGCTGCTGGAAATTGTATCCATTGCAGGGGCAGTACTTGGAGCAGCCTGAAGGTGCTTTAGTATTCCCTTTTTTCTTGGGTTTTTTTTTTTTTTTTTGATGGATTTCTGGTGCTTTGCCTGAAACAGCCTATGTATATAGATAATGTAAAGTGACTGCTTCCAAAGGCTCCCTGCTGCAGGTGTTCAGGGTGGAGGTAAGGGGAGTTAGGCACTCACAGAACAAAGGTGTCTATCTGGCCTCACATCCCTTCAGGAGGTTCAACTTCTGAGTTTCTCTCTGCTCAGGAGCTCTTGCAAGTGCACTGCCTTTAAGTCTATCTGGCAATCTTTCTCCTCCAGAAGTGTGTCAGCATTCCTCCTCCAGATGTCTTGGGATTTCCCTCCTTGCTCACTGACAATGGCATTTTGCCATACACAGCTTCTGGTCCAGGCCAAGATCAGCACCAGTACTCCTGCTCATCTCCTTTGCTGAAGTCTCTTCCACTTCTCCAGCACTGATATTTTTATC
Organism: Rhipidura dahli; assembly: GCA_013399225.1. NCBI lineage: Eukaryota > Metazoa > Chordata > Aves > Passeriformes > Rhipiduridae > Rhipidura > Rhipidura dahli. The sequence continues at coordinate 1,678,310 of VXAC01006715.1, read as the reverse complement.
CCTGTCACATAAATATTTGCAACACTCAGGTAAGCACCCACATTCTGGAATTCTACTGTGAGGTTTTCAGTGACAACTCCTGCAGGCTAGAGAAGCTCAGGACATCTCAGCCCATGATCATGCTGCCATTTGAACAGCAGTTGCATGCAGAGAGATCTGCAGTAGCAAAGGCATTCCATGGTGTAGGCGGTTAAAATAGACATATATTTATGCTTGTTGCGTCCCTTGGGATAAAGATTGTTATAACAGCCATCACTGTTGGCAGAGAGAGAGGATTTCAGGATTTCATCTGAAATCTGGCAGTACTCACACAGGTAATGCAGTGCCCACACCAGCACTGCACCACTGAGAAAAGCTGGCAGGTAACACCTATGCTGCTCACAGAAGTGCTTTAATGTGACCACTATATATAATTTTATATATAACCCACTATCAGTTATTGAGAGAGGGAAAAGCAGCAGCCCCCCAGCAGACTCAGTAGCTGGGGAAGAAAGAACAGATCTGTTCAGCTCTACATGTAAGTGCAAGACTACAGCCTGAATGATGCAATTCTTTAGGATCTAAAATACTTACACCAGAGGACTTTGCTAAAAGTTCCTTGTTCCATACCATAGAGATTTGTATTCCAGGAGGTTTAGAGACATGGAAATAATGTCCACAGAGGAGCCCCGGGAAGCCTCCACCCTCCCCTCCAGGAGCATTGCTTCCCCTGCCCTGCTTCAGCTCCACACATATCACAAACTCTCTAAACTAATTTGAGAGCCTGTAACAATCAGACACTGAAAATTAAAGAGAAAAGAAGTTTTAGTAACATTGGGAAGAGCTGATAAAGCAGACCCTCCTAGCTTATTTATGAGCTTCTTGTAGCAGCTGAAATAATCCTGCAGAATGGGAATTCAAGGCAAGATAGGGGAGACAATGGAGAGGCATTTGCAGAAACACCTGGCAGACCCATACCAGCACCGTTCTCTCTCCTGCTCCTCCGGTCCACAGGGATGACCATACAATAGAGAGCCACACTGCACTGCTTGCACCTTCATTGGCCTCCATCTAATCACAGTGCAGCCAATAAATTTGGCAGTGGTGACAGTAAGATTATTCCTACATCAGGCACAGCAGACAAGGAAACAGTCTTTCATTCAAGTGACAGCTGCTTCTGCAAACACAGATGTCTGCAGGCAAGATTTTAAAACATACACCCGCACATAGGGAAAAAACCAACCATACAAATAACCACAAACACACAACATCAACGCCTCCTATAACCCATGCAATACTTGGATGCATCAGAAAACCTGTCCTTGCATAGTTCAGTTACTATCAGAGCAGGTATTTCTTCAGTACTAATGATTTTGTAACAACCACATACAGCAATTACTCCTGGAAAAACCATGTTGGCACTTATACAAGGAAAGTATTATTGTAAAGAACTTTTTTTTTCTCTTAGGAATAAGAAAAGCCACCCAAAATCTTTGTTTTCCATTTAGTAACAAAACAAAAAAAAAACCCTGAAAGCCAAATTTCTCACATCAAAATGAATTTTACACAGACAGTTTCATATCAGTATGCAGCAGAATCATGCACACAAGTTGGGCTAGCAAGAGAATTTTGTATGACACTTTGTTTCACTTTGAAAAACCACGGCTAAGCTAAAAGGAAAACTGCTAAGCTGCTCTCACAACTGGATTTAGGGCAGATATGTCCTGCTTGAAAATGTGTTAAGCTTTTGGGGAAAAAAAAAAAAAAAAA
>VXAC01006715.1:1620414-1676530 GCA_013399225.1 Rhipidura dahli | reverse complement strand
AAAAAGAAAACCCAAAGACACCCACAAAAAATACCACCAAAAGAACCACCCACCAAAAAAGCCTCACATAAAAAAAAAAAAAAAAGAAAGAAAAAAACCAGCAACAACAACCCCCAAAAAATCTCACACACCAAAGCCAAGTGTTTAAATTCCAGGTTCAGATGAGCACTTGGTTCCTGTGGAACTGTAAACATGGAATAGTCACAGAACATCCAAAAAGGGTGGCACAGAAGGCACAGATAACTCAGGTCTAAATTTAAACCTTTAAAGGATAAATGCAGTTTCAAAATAAATTACTAGGTAAATCAAATTTCAATAACTTTCTTCACTAGATGGCTGCATTGCCAAGCACAGAAGTGCTTTCTTCCTTCACCCCCCTTTTTTCTAAGTAAAAAAAGTTCTAATTTATACAAGGAACAAATGCAATCCTCATGTATCCTCCATATCCTGCTTTTCCTATCATGTCATGGAAATCAGAAAATATTTCTGAGGACGTCTCAAGAGATCAAGCCCACGCTCTCCTCACCAGTGTTTTGTAACAGCTTTCAACTTGTTGCCATCTTAAAAATGCAATGAGCACATCCTCTTTCCCTTCAGGATGTCATTAAAATAAGGGTTGACTTTTACTAAGCCCTCAAAAGATGCCAGGGAAATCTAACTCAATCTGTTAATGGATAGTGACAATTCATCAGTATCCAAGTATGACAAGTACAGTTTTCCAGCCACCATGTAATAGCTTCATCCAGTCCATGTTTCTACAGCTCATCTTTCGCAATTCTTCAAAGGAAGTTGAAGACATTAACATGAAAACCAGCTCGTGCTGGCTGAGAATGTTTCTGGTCATTTATAATCCCAGTTTTGCTCATGGCAAATTGGCCAATACTTAACATACAACCTTATCTGAGCACCTCCACAGCAGAGCTTCATAAAAACACTGAAAGATAACAATCATTGAATTTTGAAAACATAAATTACAGACCTGTAATGGAAGGTTTAAGTCTCCAATTCCCTTGGAGAGGAAGAGAAGCTATAAATTAGACAAAATAAAAGCTGCAGAAGGATACCTCTATGTAGGATGTCATATACCCAGAATAAATTTCCATTTAAGACAGGGGGAGGTCTATTTACTTTCTTGAAGCATGGATGCTACAGAATAGATCTGTCTAGAGCCTGATGTATCATTTCTTCATATATCTTGCTGGATGGCAAGAAGACTATAATTAGAATTAGCTGTAAGGCCAAGATATTAAAAAAAAAAAAAAAAACACACTAGAAGTTGCCCCACAGGCTTTTTGCTAAGAACACGGGTAACAACTTAGCAAGACATCTTGGCAAACAAATACAAGGATCCAGATTCCTTGGGACCATTTAGCTAAATTCTATTAAAAGCCTCCTTCCCCATTTCTACCTAGTCCTCTAAAGCCAAAGGCTACAAAGCCATAACTACATAGTCCATGTAGAAATTCGTTGCCTTGAAATGCAAATAATTTTAAAGCAACTAAATTGTTCAAACTGCCAGTATGTGAAAAGAAAAAGTCATTATTTTATAGTGATCAGAGATGTCCGAAGTGCTTCAGAGGACACAAAGAAAGGCACAGTCCCTGTGGACCTTACGATCCAATTAACTTAATTAACCATGTTATTCCCCTAGTTCCTGGTAGCTCCTTAAATCAATAAACTAAGACTTAATAGCAAAGTACATCACTAGCAGCTTTATTGATCATATCTGCACACAACACTGACTGAACTCCCAAAGTCAAGACTTGGCACAAAACAGAGAAGATATTTCAGCACCAGACTTCCACTTTATTATCCCAAAGCCCTGTGCTTTGTGTACCAGAGATAGGAAAGAAGTGATCAAGTGGGGACTGACATTTTACTAGTGGGAGAACAAGTAACCATGGGCTCAATGTTGGCCTACAATGCAAGAAGAAAAAAACCAATTACAGTATTATTCCATTTTAAAATTAAAATTTTACATTTGTTCACCACCTCTCAAAGGTAAATCCCAGAGTATTTTATAAAGGAGGCCAGACCTCAGTTCTCCACACTTCCTGTGACTACCTAAAGCCCAGAACAAGCAAGTAGCTCCTCAGCCTGGGCAAGGGGGATCAAAGAGGGCAGGCACAAGTTTGCAAAGACGACATCTTGCAGATAAATTCCCTGCAGTTTAATTCAGATATCCCCATACAAGAGGATCTCTAATGGGAGAGGTGCTTCACACCAGCTCCAACTGCACTGTCTGCCACTGCCACATTTCAGCAAGGGTATAACACCATTTCCTTGTCTGTAAAAATTACAGCTGGAGTAATAAGGATTAGACTTAAATTTCAATTACACTCACAAGAAGTTGTTGGCTTCTTATATATAAGGTGTACTGCTTCTTTACCCATGAAAAAAATTGAGCGAAACAGCAGCCACACACAGTGTGGAACAATGACAGGCACAGCGAGACCCCCTTAATCCCCTGTTACCAGCTCTTGTCCAGGATGATCTATTACCAGCTCCTAATGGCACTGAGGAGGTAGTTCATTTTCAAATAGGTCAGTAACTCATCATTTTAACTCACTTCCCTCCACTAAAAAATCAATGAGCTCCTGAAACAGCATTATCCTGGATGATTGGTGTTTTAACGTCTCACTTGCAGGCAAAGTAGACCCCAGAGGTCCCTTCCAATGCTGGGTCACCACAGTCAGCCAGGAAGATGGACTCAGTCGATTGCAACCAAGAGAATATCTCCTGGAAAGAGGGCACCTTTCCACAATTATTTTTTGTGGAGGGTGGGTAGATTTGTGTCTGTCTTCTCCTGCAATGAAGTAGGAATATTACACACTATAGGAGAGTTGCACTTCCAATACATCCATCCAGTTATGGCAGTGTACCTCCAACCTCTTGCTTACTTACCTGCCTAAATTAGTTTTCCTACTCCCTCAACCCATCCCCAAATTGTTGGTTTTTATTCAAATTCAAGTTTCTATGCACAAAGAAGAGGGAAATATATTCAAAAAACATCTCTTCATGGACCTCTGCTCCTTTACTCACATAATGTTCCCTAAACACTACCAGCAATACTCTCACAGCACAAACCATAATTTGTGTGTTGTCTGGTAAGGTCTGTTTCAACTCTGACTTGTGAGCCTGACTAACTCATTGTGTCAAAATGAGTTAAATAGCTTGCCAGTGGCTAACCTACCCAGCTGGTTAGTGGCAGGCTGAGGAGGTGACAGGTAGATTGGAAACAGGAATCACACACCGACTGTCACATTGGCTCAGAGCAGTGACTCATCACAGGAAATCTGCTGGGCTTCAGCAGGAAACTCTGAATAAGAAAAGCTGTAGATAGGAAAGAGTTTGCAGTGGGGTACAGTGCCCAGAGATGAGTTTGTCACAGCTCTAAGGGTGTTTTCCTGGCTTTCACTTACTCGGTGTTGAAATTCAACAGGTCAAATGCTGGACTACCCCACTGTACAGGGCCACAGATAATAAAAATATTACATTATCCTACTATACTGAGGGGCTATGAAAAGCCTCTAGAGCCAATTCACCCTAGAGTCATATTAAAAAAACCTGCACATGGTCATATACACAGGGTATTCCTCAGCTGTTTTGAAACTGCAGAGGCTGCCATCATCACCCACTCCTCCAATGCAAGGGCTGCTTTGTCAGTGGTTTTCCTTTACATGGTGCTGAACAGGCCTACCCTTTCTCCATGGGGGCTTTGCCAGCATGGCCATCGCACCTGAGCATGAGGGATCTGCCTGCAGAGCAATTCAGCGCTGCTCTCCCTGCACACTGCTGAGCAGCACATCCAGTGTACAGCCAGCTATGCAGGAGCTGGATTTCTATAAGAAGCTCACAGCTGTAGAGGGAGATAACAGTGAAACAAGCCCCCTCACTCCACACTCCTCCAGTCCCTGTCCCTCACTCCCACTTCTGTGCTCTCCACCACTGCATTGAAACCAAGCATCACCATTGCAGCTTGTAATTAAAAATCATGGCATGAATTTGCACAAAAAGAGAAGCACAGAAAAACCCCAAGGACTAAAAGCTCACTAAGTATGTCAGTGGCGAGACAATTAAGGGCAGTCAGGAATCTGCACCCCCTTGCCCTGCCCAGAAGCCCCTGGAGACAAGCAGCTGCTCCAAGCAACAGTCAGGGAAGCAGATGGGTGGCAGTGGATGGCGCTCCCTGGCCAAAAGCCACACTCTCCCTCTTAATTATTCAGAGACAGAAACTGGATGGCATTCACTGCAGTATTGCCTGTCACTGAATCTCTCCAGGCAGTACGTGACCCTTGGCAAGGGGCAGTCCCACAGAGCAGCAGAGTGCCAGCTGCCAGAGCAGCACAGGGCTCACCACAGAGCAAGCCTGGCTCTGGGAGCTGGAGGCACACGGTGCTGCACAGCTCATCCCTGGGCAAGGACAACCTACAGCCAGCAAGCCTCACCTTACAGCAAGCCCTAGAGAAACCAGCATCCCAGCCTGGTTTGCACATATTTTGCTTTTTGATCCACCACCCACTTACTAACAAGTCCCTGTATAAGCACAGCCACAGTGAAAGAATTATATTAAAGTAGGACAGGATACGCCAAAAAGCCAATTACAATGGATATTCCAAGAAAACAACCCAGGAGCCATCCCTAGACATGGTCAAACAGCCTTGGCAGGTGGTGGGTGGAGGAAAAGCAGAATAAATACAATTAAAGAAGCAAGACAGTTCAGCTTTGCGTTACATGTGAAATTCAGTCTCCAAAGGCTGAGGAAGCAGCATGACCAACTATGGCAAATTTTGAAATTCCTCAAAGGCAGGTTGCCTAGATGTGCAGCCAGACACAGGCTGACAGAAATGCTGCTAACAGCAGCTAATTTGCTAGAGGATTATCACTTGGTGTAATGGATGGAAACTAGATTAGATAGCTGGTAAACTCACAACACAGTTCATTACTGTAGAGGGAAATTTTTATCCACTTAAAAGGAACTTCTTGTTCTGCCCAGCTCTATGCTGCAATAGATTTGCAACCCCGTGCCAGAAAGACATTTTCTACCTAATTCTTTTCCAAATATTTGGCACAATTGGCATAATTATATATGAAGATGCTAAGCAGAGAAAGACAGCCGAACTGCAAGATATTAAAATTGCGTATCCATTTTGTAATGGATAATTCTGTATCCATTTTGATCTGAGCATCAAAACCTTTAAAGCATAGTCATTATCTATGGTCCACACACATGGAGACTGTGGCATGCTGAGGTTTTCAGACTGGTTTTCTGAGTGGCACAGAACCCCTCAGTCCCACTAGTCTCAAACGACAGAGAAAATACCCCAATACATTTAGTGTCTTAGAAGAAACTAAATGATAAAATTACTTTGCTGCAAGCCCTACTCAGCAGGAACACAGGCACAGAACCAAAAGGCCTGTGGCTCAACCCCCAGTACCAACCAACTCATTAGTAAGTGCCAGCCACTCTGGAATTGCTGCAGTTACCACTGGGCTACAGCCTGATCTATTGGGGAACAATGGGAGCTGTTTTATGCAGCCAGGTGCTACTGCACAAAGTGTTTGGATAGGATGCAAAGGACAGAAAGTCTGTGAAAGACTACAAGCAAAGCATAGCCAGTGAGTCGGAGCATGCTCGCAGTGTCAATGTCTCATCTAAATGCCTGCCATGGGATTTGCAGCATGCCTGAACTTCGCTTTTGCGTGAAACAACTTGGAGGCAGCACACCAGGCTCAGCTCCCCATAGGGACAGAGCCCAAGCATTTTTCCTGCAGCTACCTTCCAGCTGAGAAGGAACCTCCACGACTTGAAGGGGAGAAGCAGAGGAGGAAGAAGGTTGAAAAGATGATGCTCCCAAGGGGAAGAAGACTGAGACAGCACTGCCCCACCTCACACAGGTCTACTTGCCCTCTAACCCCAAAAGGGAGATTTGTGAGGGTATTTTTAAAGACATGACTGCATGTACAGTAATAAGATTGACTGCCTCCTATTCCAAGATGAAAGAAAACAAAAGAACATTTAATCTAAAACCAAAATATTCATTCCCAACAGTGGCCTCTGTTCATGATTAACACATAGCCCTGAGACAAGCTTCTATGAATACTAACACATCATCCTAGCTCTTCACTAAATTCATCCCACTCTGACAGCCCCAGGGAATTTCCCCTGACTTCCAGTAATCAAAAGCTACAGATCTAGGCAAGATAGTTTTAATGAGGGAGCCCCCACTCCTGGAAATACCATCATTTCCTGAACACACATAGAAAAACTGAACATGCACCAGAAAAGCACAATGGTACCAAGTAAGAAGAGAGCAACTTAGCATCACTAATTTCTGCAAAACTGTCACACTGCCTGACAGTGTGCCTTATTATCTTATTTTTCTCCCTGTTTCTTTGCATCTCATTTGTTGCTAAATCTTCAAGGCCTCTGCTGCAAATGCAGACAAGCCCTCCACCCCCACCTCTGAGTCTACACTCGGCTTCTGTGGTGACTGCTCTCATCAAACTGGGACCAAAGATAAGACTGGAACCCTCTGCGCACTGACTCTGTATGTTAAACTCAACTTTGCCTCGAGAACAGAGAAGAGATTTAATTTTTTTTTATAAATTGAAGACAGAAATAAAAAAAATCCAGCAGCTAATCTCAGCTCCATCCCATGGGACCCAAGTGAGATCTCTCAGGCTTGATACTTGATATAAGTAGCAGCTCCCCTCTTGGGCTGTATGAGGTAATACTCAAATGTGAGTTGGGACCTTTATTTCTTTGTACAGATGAATGAAGTGTCACCAGGATCACTAACAGTATTGCATGTACAAGAAAAGGTAACAACACCTATAATCCAAATAAATACCCTGAAAAGCCTCTGACTCTGGCAACAAAGCAGCAGCCAAGGTTAATATAATTGCTGAAACAAAAGCTCTGTAGTGCTTTGTTTACAGTGGAAATGAAGCCGTTAAGCAGAAAAGTGCGTTACTTCATAGACAACTTGAAGAATATAGCACTCAATTTATTTTGTGGCCTCAGCAAGACGCAGCAGCTTAACTGGCAGGGTCACTGACACCTCTACTTAACACAGATAAGATATGGATCTAACCCCATCCTAATGCACTGCATTTCCTTGAGCTCAAACACCACAACAACCCTCTTCTCCTTAAATGCAGTGTGGTCTTGATGCCAAATACCTGAAGCTGTCAGAAGAAATTGTTTGAATTAATTTCCCAGTGGAAAGCAGCTCTCCCAATGCTATCAGTGAAATCAGCAAATTTTGCTGGAGCCAGAAAATGGTTTTGGCTGAAAAGTGAAAGCCAGTAATTACTAGATGCCAAGTTCAACCAACATTAATGAGGGGGAGAGTCAGTAACAGGGAAATCACCATAATTGCTAAAACAACTAAATTTTACAATCTTATTTGAATTCCTTTATTTTCCAAAGACAAAGAAAGGGGAGGAAAATTGGAGAAAATGAAAAAGGTAATTCATTCTTTTGACAAAAGAAGAGGACTGAATAAAAATTCTACTTGAATTTTAAATGGAAAGCTTCATTACATTTTTCTCTCAGTGGACAGAGCACACAGCAAGACCAAGTATAACTGGATAAAGCAGACTCTTCCAAGGGGGAACGTTCCATTCCACTGTGTGGTTCACTCAGGCCAAGCACTGCAGAAAAGATGCTCCCATTTCCAACAAAGACTGTCAGCATGGGATTTATTTTCTCAATCAAATGCTGCCCATGTTCCAATCCCAGTTACACCAGAGTCAGTGCACAGTAGCTATACTCTTTTCAGGAACACAAACTGATGTTTAGATGGTACAGCTGCCTTTGGCCCAAGACATGAATGCAGGAGCAGTTCCCATACATGTGGGATCATCACCAACATTCACTGGAACAGGAGACATGCAGCCTCTCTGGGAAAAGAGACCATCATGGGAAAAAAGTTTTCACCTTTCTCTGGACATTATGCAAGCCTTCCAGGTACAGATCACTGCTCTGAATTTCAAGGGTTAGGTCTGGCTTTTAAAATAAATGGCTCCATTTATGTGACACAGAGCTCCAGAAAGGCCTAATTCACTGTCTTGGGGCTTGTCTACAATGAGGTAATTTCAATAGAGCTCTACCCCTATAATTATTCTGCTGTATTTATACCTCTAAATTCATTCCATTTTCAAAATAAATATTTTTATTCCATTATAATGAAGTCTAATAATTAACAAAACAGTCAAAAATGGGACACTTGTGGGAAGGCCTACACAGTCTTAACCATAGAAAGAGAACCTGACATAGAGGTCATGCCCTGGTGGGCAGCCTTCCCTTGCCTACCACTAAGCAGCTCTGCCACTTGTGTCTACTTGGAAGAGACAAACAGAAAGGAAAAAAAGACACAAGCAAATCATTCATCTCAAACTGGCCACACGCTTTGGTTTAACCTGAGCAATCTCCCTCTCAGTGCAACCCAGAGCACCAGAAGATCTCTGGGTCAGCAGCTAGAGTCACAGCTCAAGGCTGGAATGCTTTCAAAAACCACTTCCATTTCTTGGGAATTGCCCATGCATTTTTCCACTACACTTGGCATGAGCCCATAGAAACACCAACAGGTTTGGAGAACATCAAGCATGGCCTGGTTCCAGACAGATCTGGCAATTCTTCTCACTCTGAAATTTTCCTGGCTACCACACTTCATGGTTTCCGACAAGGTCTTCAGCATCCTGAAAGGTTCCCCCCTACACTTGCCAAACTTGGCAACCCTAAAGGAAAAGCATGTCAAACAGCTGATGCTTTTGTCAGCACTGAGCATCATCACTCAATATCGATAATAAAACTTCTTCCCAAGAAGTCCCACAAAGTAATAGCATAAACAAGAGAGCAGAAGCCACTATGTCCATACAGTTTCATAAAGCCAAAATTTGCAGATATGGGATCGCATTCAGATTGTAAAATCTGGTATATCACTTCAAAAAGGAAAACAATTATCAATCTCTGTCTTTAATCAAATTTAAATGAGGCTTTGGAGTAATTCCGTAAAACCTGTGTGGCTTCATCCCCAAGTTGTGCAGGACTTCTCAATCCGAGTTAAATTTTCTGACTGCTGAAGTACAGGTTCAAAAGCAGCAGCCCAAACTCAGAGCAGTGTGACAGCCAGCAAGGAGGGGAGCAGTGAGCACAGTGCTCGGGTGCAGCTATTACTCACTCAACGGGTGCCAAATCCACATCAACATATTAATGAGCAAAAAAAGACCCCATCAAAGTCTAGCAGGATTTGCTCAGGCTGTTCTATCAGTTTGATAAGTGAGCATTATCCCTTAAGCATTACCACCACAGCCTTCATGCAATCCTAATTCCCCACCATATTTCATTGGAGGGTCAGAACCTCTATTTTTGCATTTTGTTTAAAAGCAGTGGCCTGTATAGTGAGAATTACCAACAAACATCAGCCCATAAATTCCTGAGCTCTGTGTGAGCAAGTCCTCATCTCTGACAGAGCTTGGGTACACTGTAAAGCAAGAGTATCACATGCAGAAATACATTAATACCCCACATGCAGTAGACAGACCTAACACCCCTTCAGTTGTAACATTTCAACTACACACTACTTAAGTGACAGCTACACAGACGAATTTCTCTACTGAAAACTCAATGCCAGTATAATAGATCATGTCATTGTAGGTTTGGACAAAGGAACTCTGTAAGGCAATGTATTAAAACTGAACAGACTCAACCTGGCACTGAAAGATGGTCCTAAGACAACCTGATTTAAAAAAAAAAAAAAAAAAAAAAGCACCTTTCTGAATGACCAAATTATTTCTGATGTGGCAAGTGCAAGAAAAAACACTGTATTTCAAGCAACAGAATAGTTCAACTGATTTAAAGTTACACACAGCATACCATTTGCAAGATCAAAATTTTTATGGGTAACTGAACAAAAGACAATTCACATTATTTTTAACAGCTATTCTATTTTATTCTACACATCACATGCATATAACAAACAACATGAAATTCACCAGAAGATCTAATTTTCTGCTAATCATGCAAACCCAGCAAATTTCTATCTTAGTGGGATGTTTCTCCTGGATAAATGTGAATGAGTTAAGAAGAATTCCATTCCTAGTCATGGTTTCACAGCTACGGAGCAAAACATCCCAGTACATTGTTCTGAGGACTGAATGAAAACCTGATGTCCATAGCCCAGCTGTTATAAATCTCCTGAAAAAAGACTGTTGAGATATTTTTACCTTCCTAATATAAAAATTTAAATAGCTCTGCCAAAACCATGAAAATCCACCCCCCTGCTAAATTTTTCCCAGGGTCCCACTCCTGCCAAACTGTACCTGCAGCAAGACAGGGCAGCCAAGAAAGGGAGATCTTGCAATGGGTTTTTACTTTGTTGCCCTCATCCTGCAAATCAACCTGCACCATGACAGATTTTCCTTTCCATGCACCACAGGACACCTCTGCCCACGGCTGCACAGCAGCAAAATGCCCCTATATGCTCCTACAGCTGTTTCCAAGGCAACCAGCATGGAGCTGTATACAAGGGAAGGAAGCAAATAGCAGCAACAAAATCCTGCTATATTGTCACTTTTTGAAGCAGGTCTGAGTTGTCCCTTTCCCCTTCCCCTGCTTTCCAGCTGCCCCATGATTCAAACAAGGGTTGAATCACTTCATATTTTGTAATCCCATTACCTCAGTCTTTCATAAGGTTTGGTTTGGGTTTTTATTTTTATAAGGCATCATATTGGAGCTTTAAAGGTGAGAGTCAAATTTTCTGCTTTTACTCAAGAAAAACCAGCTGGGGGAGGAAGGAGGATTGTATCAACAACCTAAATTTACACTCAAACTCTGTATTCCCTCCCCCTAGAAGCAGAAAAACATCTCAGGTTAAGCAAAGAGTGTCTGCCCACAAGTGTAACCCATCTTATACAATGGGTGTATCTTATCTATGCATCTAGATAACAGTCAGTTTCACCAGTTTGGATAAAAGTATCTCCACTTCTCACTCTGCAGATACAGTTTATCCTTTCTAGATACACAGTTTCCACATCCACTCAGATGTGCCAAAAACACAGAGACTTTCCCACCTGCCCACATACATTCTTGCTCCCAAAGCAGAAATTAGCCTTTGCTTCTTCTGCTACTGAAAACCTTGAAGCAGCAAGAACACAGCTCAAATCATTCAGTCCTCACATAAAGGACAGCAGCATGAGGCAGGGGGAAATTGGGATGGGAAAGGGTCTGGCATGGCCAACTAGTTCTCATCACTTCCTCAAGAGAGGATGAGTTATCAAGGAGATAACTCAGCAGAAGATCTGGGAACACAGAAGATCTGTGCACATGCAGTCAGGGACAGAAAGCCAGGCCATATGCTTTAACCTCTGCTTCCAGGTCTGAGACAACCCTACAGTAGTGCAGGGAGAAGCTGATCAACCCCATGATTTTGGAGTAACAGGACTGTTATCAATACAGGCTGGAGGGAGCATTTTTCTCCAAATATTTCCAAGTCATTGACATCAATTATTTTTTCCCTTGCATGAAACAGAGTAAGGAGCAGGACATCCCATGTACTAGTCTCTTTGTGGTGGAGAAAACCAACACATTATACAATGAAGCATTTCTGTACACTGGCCAGAAGTCAATCCCATCTTCCAGGAGACAGAAATTTTAAGGCAAAACATTCATGAAGACACTTGCTGTGGGTGGTATTTTGAAATGGCAATCATACTTCAGCACAGTTCATGTATATCTTGCAGTTCCCTAAGTGACTTACCATGGCTGACCTTTTCTACCAACTGTGATTAATGAAGCTTCCACTCCAGTTCTGAATGGCTGCAAACTGCAAGAGATACTCATCACATTAATATTCAGTAACCATAATATACCATTCTTCAATTGTGCTCCTACTGAATACTAGGACACTTCCTTTGGAAGCCCAAGTACCACAATCCTCAGAGGAAGTGAACAAACAGATGGACCAGAGCACACATGCCTGGGGAAAAAGCTCCCCAGCTTGGGTGTAAAAAAACCCCAAACCTATCAAGTCCACACAGGCATGGAGATGTCAACAAGGCAGACAACTTGCTCTGAATAAAGAAAACCAGAAGTCAGTATTTCTTCATATATTGGTTGGAGTTTGGCTTGCAAAATCAAAATCTGAACAGTGCAGAGATTTCTTGCAGTATTGTTATGGAATGCTTTGGGTTGGAAGGAACCTTAAAGATCATCTACTTCGAATTCTCCTGCCACAGACAGGAGAACCTCTACCATACCTGTTAACACTGCAGTGCTACAAAAACATTACCAAATACTTCCTCTGCTGCCCCTGCAGAGTTATACGCTATAACACAGCCATCAAACCGATTGCCTTGGGGAAAGAAGTTTCCTACAAGCTCAGCTAATCTTCCTCTACACAGCATATCAGCTCAAGCCTGCAAGATTTATCCCTCCAGATAAACCATTCTGTGATTAAATGGCACCTTCCTAAGATTGACTACTCTTTGAACCATCCATGGAAATAAATGCAATGTACTCAAAGAGATGCACACCAGCCACAGACTCACTGCAGTGCTGGGACTGAAGTCAGAGGGAAGGGAGATGAGGAGGGAAGGCATTACATAGAGCCAGAGACAAGAACCAGACTGTATGAAGTCACAGAGAAAGTAACCCAGCAAACAGTAACCCAGTACAGTTGTACATTAAGAAGTCCCTGCTGTGAATGTTTAATAAGGCTCCCAAAGCCACCCCGATCCGATGGTGCAAGAGCATCCATGCCAGCTGCAGCAAGGCAGCATTACAAAGCACTGCACCATAACAGGGCTGAATTCATGCCAACAGGTCGCGGTGTGTTGAGCTGGGGATTGATTCACTCTTCTACAGGGCCAGATTTTTAACAGCTCTATCTCAGGTGGATGGAGGCTCCAAGGAGAAGCTGTAGTCTAGAGCAATCCAGCAGCAGAAATGGATGGTGTTCTCCCAAAGCAGTGGGAGCTAGGAAGCAGCATCAGAAAGGCACAGCAGCTTAATGACTCTATCCTAACACCTTACAGGGGATCTAAGAGCACAATTTTTCTCTGTGCTTATTAACCAGCAGGTTCAGAGAATTCCACGATTCTTGTGTTACTCACACGAAATGCTGCAACAGTGCCACTTCATATATTTGTTAAGTCTGTTTACTAGTGAACAGTCTAGACAGATAATCTGTGAAGGGGTCCAAAGGAAAAACCTTCCATTAGCTACTTTTGCACCAAAACAGCAGAGGTTCATAAAACACGCATTCCTGCTTGCTTCTACCCATCCTGGATCAGCTCCTGCACCTCAGTCCCATGAGAGCACAGGAAAAACGCACTTCATTTCAGAGGCATAAACTTTCCCCACCACTCTCATGCGTGTTCATCTACAAACGCAGGAGCCGGAGTGCAACGTTTAAACCTCCCTTATGCGTGCCACCTTGTGGATGTCTTCTCACGAATTTTATGAGCCGCAGGTCCAGCATTTATTTAACATCACACTCTTGAGCACGTAAACAAAATAATTCACAGTCACTGTGAGCAACAGTGAGCGGCACAATAGGAATCAGATTACCGTGACACGTCCTCTGTGCAATTTGCAAACGCTTTATGCCCCAGGTGTAGTTGGCGTTAGGGGAAATTACCAGCTTAAAACAGCATCACCAGTAGCTTTAGAAAGTTGGGGCTCAGATACTGGAAGCCCCTCTAAATATCCAAAAAGGACCGCGCAGCCACCTCTCGCTCAGGTTTGCCCCCCACCACTTGAAGAAGAAAAACAAAAGCAGAAACCAAGCAATCCCGGGGATGGAAGGGAAGATTTGCTGCGGCAAAGTTTACCGGCACAAAGATCATCCCCCCCTCCAGTCCCTTCATCCGCGGAGCTCCATGCCAGCAGAGGATCGTCCCCCTCCCAGAGGGACACACACCACCAGCACCCNCGCTGCCCGCCCCCGCCTGCGCACAGCCCCGGGCCGCCCGCCGCGCAGGTGCGCTCCCCCCCGCCGTGGAGGGCGGGCAACGGCAAACTCGGGGATGGGAGGGAGAAAAAATTGTGTCAATATGTATATATTGTATATTTTTCCCCTGGGGGAGGAGGTCTGCGTAGACAGGATGGGCCCCGCCTGCGAACAGGCGCCGGGCTCCGACCCACACCGGCATCCTGCGGGTCCCAAATCGCCAGCTGACGTTGGACAGGTATATGCCTAGGAAAGCTAGGGAGAGCACACTGTTCCCATTCTACATTCTCTTTACAGCTGTAGCCTGTCGCCTCTTCCCTTCACCGCGCGGCAGCTGCCTGGTAGCCCCACACAGGTGCGTGCATTGACGCGTGTGTTTATCCTGAAGTTGGGTTCTCTGGTAAATAAAGTTGCACAGCAGCCAGACTGATCTAGTTCATCTTTTTCATCACCACTTGCAAGCAGCTGAAGTGTATGGGGAAGACTAAAAAGCATATTTTCGTTTTCTTAATATTCCAGAGGTTTCAGCACTTTTACATGGACACAAAGGAGATGTTTATTGCATATGCCAGGGCATTCATATTTTTAATTTCCTGGGGGCAACATATCTTTGCAATCACTAGCAGCTTTTTTTGTTCTTTATAAGGCCTTTTATTAGCTATCTGGTAGGTCTCATTCTGCATCTCTGCCTCCCTTTGTGAGAGTTATTATATTATGTGCAACATCTGCTACAATCTAAAATATTAGGAACCAAGCTCTCCTTGGGATAGTATGAGCTAATTCCCATTTCAGAAGGCTGGTGTCTCACACCACTCAGGTGGAATAGGGCAGCTATAATAATAGCAAGAAAATACATCCACCTAGATGCATCCATATGGACCTTGGCTTTTCAGTTCAGCTTTTCTGTCCCTACCTGCATGGAAAGCAGTTGTTGTAGGACAGCCTAGCACCCTGCTAAGGGGCAGCAGCTTCACCCTCTGTGCTCTGGCTCACATCTGAGAAGCATTTGCCATTTCACGAGCTGCCAGCCAAGTGTGGTGTATCATATGGCAAGCTGGGCAGCAGGAGCCTGGAAACCTCTTCATTGCCTGGTGGAAACTGAAGTGGCTCAACACAAAGGTATTTGGGAATCTTCTTGAAACAACCTCCTAAAGCTCTGAGCACATCGAGGGAGGAAATCAATTTCTGCAGAAAGGGACAAAAACAGAAATCTGTGACTTTAGGGCAGTCTGGGAGATGAGAATCCTAACTGAGGTACTTGAGTTAAAGGCCTACAGTTAAATTAGCTTCTCCCCCTGCCCCCCAAGGTCTTGAAGAGCAATGTGGAAGCTGGGCTGCAGAGGATCTCTTGAAGTTACTATCGTAGTGTGCTTTTCCAGTGACTTAAGCTGGGATAATCATAAAACACATGAGAACAGACAGCCCTCTTCATTTAACCAGAAGAATTTGCAACACTGCAGAGGGCAGACAGCAGAATGAAATGCCCTGGGACTGCATGAGAGGTTCCCATCACAGCAAAGAGCAGCACTGTACAGGCTGATTACCTTCCATGTTTTTAACCAGTTACCCATCAGTTTAAAGGACTGATTGGAGTGCTGGCACCTTAAGGCTTATTCCAGCCAGCTGGAGCAATCACTTCTAAGAGACACATCCTGAGGACTATGGGCAGCAGGAGCACAGCTATACCCCACTAGCAGCACAGAAAAATTCACAGATATCAAAGTATATTTTTGCCCACATTTACCTTCAGACTAGAAACATAAGAAGGGATTGACTTCCCACCCAACTCCAACTTCTTAAAGAACTCCTTTCCTTGTGCTAAATACAGCACATTTGCACAGCTTGTTCCTTGGAGGAAAACACAACACCCCCTCCTCCACCACCCCTTCCCTGCAATTTCTTTATACTTTTGGGACTCACAACAAATCAGAACTCCAACTCCACAGCTGGTTTGGATCAGGGCATATCACGCTAATTTATAGAAAGTTTGT
The DNA here is from genome assembly GCA_013399225.1 of Rhipidura dahli. Classification (NCBI taxonomy): domain Eukaryota; kingdom Metazoa; phylum Chordata; class Aves; order Passeriformes; family Rhipiduridae; genus Rhipidura; species Rhipidura dahli. The sequence continues at coordinate 1,660,581 of VXAC01006715.1, read as the reverse complement.
GATATGCCCCAAAATTCTGATAGCAAAACTCAGAACCTTTTTCAAGAAGGACCAGTCTAAAGGCAGGATGCATCGTGGGCAAAGGAAATGATGCTTCTTCAATAGTTAAAACCCAGCACACGGAGACAAGCACTGTTGAGGTATATGACTAACTCAACCACCCACACAGGCAAATCACCTGCCCTTTCTGTGCCTTGATTTCCTCAGCTTTTATAATTGCATGATGATAGCCAGATTCTGGGCATTAGGAAAGGATTACCAGAAAAGTGATGGTTATTTGTCTAATATGGCTCTCAGAAAAAGTAATGAGAATCTGAAATAAACATGATACAGGAAGGGGCTTTTAAAAGTAAGGTTAAATTGACACTTTTTGTGCGTAAAAGCTCATCTGGTTTTGCCATTTACACTGGTTGTTCTCACAAAGGACTCTTTCCCTGAAGTGTCTTTAGACTGTCATGGCTACAACAATACTACTTTTTAAAGGACACTGCTACGACAGAAATAATTAGATGTGAAAATAGCAAGTATATTACTAGCTGAAAAAGCAGCTCAGAGCTCTTAAGAATTGAATTTGACATATCCATTATTGTAGAAAGAAGCCAGAGCTGGTGTGGTGAGATTTTCTCAAGCACTAACTTCAGTACCCGCATGGGAAACTGTGTTAGAGAAAATGAAACATACCTAGAAGTTCCAGTAGGGAATTCATAAGCAGAACCAATGTAAGACAGATGCTATGGTTCTTCTTTGCAGGGAAGTCATGGAGGGATATTTCAAGCAGAAGGAAGTCCATAGAAAACTTCAGAAGTGAATACCCATGTCCCTGAGCAATGTCTAATCTGTCTGTGTAACTGAAATGCCCAGCTGCAGGATTTTAGGCACCACTGTGACGTGGATACTGCCACAACTTTAGAAGGCATTGCTGTCCTCCCCCATCCTGCATAAATGGTTGTCAAACCAAGTTTGTGAGGCAGAGATTCCTCTTTGGCCACATGCCCTAGGACAGGATGACCTGGTTTGATCAACTGAGGACTTTACTGTGCCCTGCGCATTGGCTGTTTCAGCAGCAAGTGGTCCTCACCCCACTGAGGAACACAGAGAACAGCGAGACTAAAGTCCATCTGCTCCTAAGCTGGGCAAAAGGAAAGGTCTCTGCCCTGCAATGTGTGCAGCCTAAAGGGGCAGCATGGCTCAGTACAAACACCAAGCATTCCTTGCATGTGTATTGGGGTGTCTCTCTAGGGTTGGAGTACAGTGGGAGGTCTTGAATTACAGGTTTGCTTTTAATGGGTTGTAGAGAGCATGGTCTCTATGGTCCTGGGTAGCCTCAAACTCTGCCTCTCCCTCCTAGCAGTGTTCAGTGGCACATGAGAGGGGACAGTTGGCCCCACAGTGCTTTAAATACCACTATAGCTGTAAGAAAAAGGAATACAAAAGCACCAAGTTTTCCAGTCTCAAGAGCTGGCTACTGAGCAATGGTTCAGGCCTGTCACAAGCCTGAAAACCAAGATTTGCAAACGGGATGGATCTCTCCTGCATGCTGCATGCACAGGGTGGATGACAGACAGTGATACCACATGAGGCTCCCACGTAAAAGTCCCATTTTCCTGCAGGGGTTAAGGGAGAATGTTCAGGCTTTTTAGCTTCCATTTTGTCCTCAAACTCTTTGCCTCCAGACAGCTCCAGCAAACTCTCCTGTCACATGTTCCCTCACTTTGAGGGTCACTCATTTCATCATGTCATGAGAGTAAGCTGACTCCCTGCAACAAGGAGGAGTTTCAGGCCCAAACCAAGTGACTTAAGAGCTCCTCTCTTGCCGGTTCTGAATCTGTGAGGATCTGGCACTTGGGACACCCTTAGGAGTGGTGTTCTATCCACCCACCATTCCCAGCAGCTTGAGTGAAGATATACCACTAGGGAGGTGGCACTCTCAAGGCTGCATTATTTCAACAGTGATCTGGAGGTATCATGAAACCCTCTGGGGAAACAGGGAGGACTATGGACTCCCTCCCCCCCATATTGACCTAGTGCTACTACCAGGCAGCATTCAATAGTTAAGATCAAGATAGAAATTACTTTGACCTATGTAATCCTACACAAAGGAAATCTATTTAGGTGTCTCAAATAATATTTTCCTTTTTCACTCCCACTCCTAGGCTTAATTAAGTAAAAGATAAATTTTCTGTCTCTACCAAGGCTGGGCTACTTTGTTGAGTGTTGAAGCAGTGCACCCTGTATCCTTACAGCTGTACATGGAGAAGGCAGGGGACTACGGGAAATTTATTTTCATCCCACTATGATATGTAAATAGCACATGGCTGCATTGATGCAGAACCAGTCTCTACTTTCACCTCTCAGGCACATGGAATGGTAGTGGGGATACAGAACATCAATCTCTGTCACAACACAGTGTCACAATGGGTTTGTCTCACTGGCTGCTGCACTCTTGCTTTTATACAGCTGTGTATAACATAACCCATATACAGCAGTGAGCAGCATTGAGATCATGGAATTTAATAATGATCCTGTCATGGTAGAAGGTTAAAGGCAATTTTAAAATGGATTATCTTCACTTTGCTACCACCAGAGGTTGATTAATAGCAATTTTACTTACTAATCCAGCTTGGTTCTGGTTTTGCCTTAAATTCAGGCAGTACAAACTGTTTACTTGTTTTGTTGCCTGCTTCTTGTAAGGTATTTCATACTATGGACTGCTGCAGAAGTGCTCCTGTCCAACTAGGTTCTGAAGGCTGGAAGCAATCTGTCATTCTGCCTCTTCTGGGTGATACTCATCTCTCTGAATGGCTGAATGAATACTTTTTAGACAGACAGTGAGAATGTCTTTGGATTTCACTGACACAAGTATACACCCCATTTATGGGCTCCATGAGGATATGGTCACCTCTGTGCTCTTCATGCTGGAAAGGAGCTGAAGTGCTCCTTGTTTCTGTCCCAAAGGCATACTTGGATTCAGCTCAAGAGCTGGTCCTTCACTTTCTTCCTTGGAAATCACAGCATTAGCACAAAGGGCCTCAGACCCACCTCTCACCTCCTTCCAAAGTCATCTTCCCTCTACAAGACCCCTAAAAAGTACATGTGCAACAAGCTCTGAGCACTGAAGCAGAGAGGCTGCCTGTGGCCAGCCAAACCAGGGGTTTCTCTACTTTGTTCTCCTCTTCTTACAACATCACTGTCAGCAGATGTCTTCTTCTGGGCATAAGGCCTGTCTTTGCTGACTGGGCTTCTGGGCTGATGTTAGTGCTGAAGCTTTGGTTTTGCTTCTCCTGAGGGTTCTTAACTTATAGATTCTGTTTAGAGCAGGTCACATTTTCTGCCAACAACACAACATTGGCTGTCCACCTTGTTCCCAGCCCTAATCTTGTCACTTACTGCCAATGTCCCACTGGAGAGGTTCTCCCCATTTACCTACCAGTGACCCAGCAAATCACAATATGGTGCTGGGAGGACTGCACTGTAGCAAGACAGAGAAGCTTTGCATCTCCCTCACTTCATGCCCCAAACCAGCAATGTTAAAGCGAGACTCTGAGGTCTGTGCCCTTTCCCCTACTAACAGCACAGTTTAGGGCTCTGCAGTGCCCCCAGCTCCATGCAGCTGCTGCCTGCTGATTTCCAGGCTACTGAAACATGCCAGAAATTCAATATCCAAGGTGGTCATGCATGCTACATGTTATTCTGTGTGCTACCCTCCACATCCAAGCAGACAGCAAAGTCTGAAGCATTAGCAGCCGATACAACTGTTTAATACTGTTAATACTTGTTTACAACCGTGCAACATAAGAGACAATGCTTTTGGTCCCATCCTGTGTGAAAATCTCAATTCAGCCAGCAGACAACTTTATCTGGGTCACTGTGAAGCTGCTGTGTGTTCTGGACTGTTACTTTGGAAGACAGGAGAATTTAAAAACAAGACTGAACTCGGTCACAGAAATGAAGAGCCACTTTTCTAACTTTTGATTGAAGATGGGGTTGCTGGAAACATGCTCTTTCCCTTTCAAAACTGCTTTCAGGACTCCCTACTTCCCTTTATCATATTAGTTTTTCCCCTGCACACACCACCATGTTTCGCCTTACACATACACACATCACTAATAAAGTGTCACCATTTGCACCATGTCCAAGTGTTTATTTTCATAAAGCCTCATAAACCTCTCAAACAAGAACTGTGCTTACCATCATTTACCCTCAGCAGAAATCTCCAAACTGTGCCACTGCTGAGTAGAGGTTTCCATTCCAGGCATCCACTTAGCAGCAACATTTGCTTCTGGCTATGTAAGGTTTCATCTCTGTTCCTCATTGCAGAGGTGCCTCAGGGAAATTTTACAAATCACTTATGTGAAAGAACTCTCAGAAATAGGATAGTTGGCTCTGCACCATCCTGAAAGCCAGGTACCAGACAGCCTGGGAAGGCTTCCTATTAGGATATGCTTTACATTTTGCTTTGTTTTCCTGATTGACACACTGTTCTTTATGGGAAAGGATCTGTAAGCTGTTCCTGCACTCCCAAATTGCATTTTTCTTGGTTACCAGCTGTGCAAGTAAAAAAAAGTTGCTCACCAAAGATTTGTCATTTCTCCCAGGAATACCTCAGTGTCTTTTAACAACCATGAAAGAAATACACAACGGAAGTACATCTGCGCCTTCTATTTACCTGACTGCAGTATCTGCCATGCCCAGAAGTCCATTCAGAACTACAGAGGAAGGGAAGTCAAAGCCAATCCCAGGTGCTCTGGACAGTCAGACTCAGTGTAGCAGCTGGCAGGTTTGATTCCCAATTGTTTGGTCCTGCTGATCTGACTGTATTCAGAATCCCATGAATCAGAAGTTGTGGAAAACTAATTTGTGAGGTGAGTTTCTGTTGTGTATCATTGGCAGATGGCTCAGGACATGAAGACAGGCTTGGACCCAGCCCTCACTTATGCCACAGTCTCAGGCTCCCTCCTAGCCGTCCCTTAACCAGAGCTGGCATTAAGCACTCATCTATCCCACCAAAATCCACTGCACTTGATAGTAAGCAGAGAAACGCTATCCATCCATCTATCAGTAAAGCACATCACTGTTTGAATCTCATGAAAACTGACTTCAATATTACCATTAGAAAAAATTAGGTGGTTTTCTTCTTTCTGGTTGATGAACAGAAGCAGTTCAAGAGAAGAGCAGGGTGCAGAAAGTAACACTACATCTCTTTCAACATATGTTAAAAGTCATTACTATGTCTTGCCTGCTCATCCCTCTCAACGTGACCCAGCTCCAGCTGTCAGTAGCACATTAATGACTGCCGTCTATTTCAGATCAGAGAAGGAGGCAAGACAGTTGCAAATCATTGATATTGACTGTTGGTCTTAATGGAAACACTCTGTAATTTTGCATGTACATTCAAAAGGGATAGAAAAATACAATAATTGCCATTTCAGTGTTCTGATCTCTCCCAAATCAGCTGGCAAGGAAACAAGCACTGTGGGTGAGAGTTATAAAATATAAAGCCCCCTTCACTTCCTTGCAGTGGGGGCTCCTTCCTCCAGTGTTTCATAAAATACTGGAATTCACATTTTGTACAGCTCCTTGGAATTGCTGTGGAGTTGCTTGGTGCTCATCAAGGCCTTAATAAAGAAATCATTGGACTTTTGCCTGATGTAGTTATTCATTTTGAAGTATTATTCTAGTTCTCATTCCACTTGTCTGTACTTGACTAATAGCAGCAGCGCCACACACACTTTCAAGCTCTCTCTATGCACAGAGACTCAATATTTCTTTTCTCAATTATTGCTAAAATAACATCTACAATCATTCTAAGCTTTCTTTTGTGATACATATAGCAACACTTTGGTGCCTTCTGGGCTTCTATTTTAAGTAACCTTTGTATTGGAAGGCCTGTATGGGGTGTAGCCTTTGTATTACGGACTGGAGTCCTGTTCAACAACAGGATAGGGATCACTCAAGCAAAAGGAACATGGATTTCCTTAGGGTGTGTGTTTTGGTGTCCCTGAAAAGATAACTACCCTTCTGGAGAATGCCTTACCTATTTAATCTTCAGTCTCGGTCCTTGCAAAGCCATTGTCAGCTGGGAGATTGAAAGGATGGCTACTATGTTCAGGCCACTTAACAAACAAGCACTTGCCCAACTTTTATTGCAGAGAGCTGGCCAAAGTAGAATCCAAAACTCAAGTCTCACTAACTCACACAGAACTTAAACTGGCAGCTGGAAATCCAGGGCCAGCTCTTCTTGCAGTTCTGGGATCTCCACTGGTCTTATTTCTCACCTAACTTTATATGTATGAGACCAGTGGAATGGGGAGAAGAAACCAATTTACCCCCCCAGTGCTGGCGAGATGACAGGGAAATGCAGGGGAGACACACATTTATGCGATGTCACCTCTGCCAAGTGCTCACGGTCTCGCTGAGACGGGAATTACACGGCTGCAGTAACAGTCTCGCAGTGCCATCTACCGCCCTGAGGTCCCTCTACCAGCGGGACATTGCTGCAGAGGGGAGCCGGGAGAGAGCCATTCACAACTATTCCTTTCCTCCTTATACGCTACTCTCTCTTTTCCTGGGAAAATTACCTTAAACAGCCTTTCGAGTATCTCCTCAAACACGCACAGTGCTCAACTACTTTGACCAGAAAGACAACTTATGCCTTTCACTTCATGTTTTTGGGATAACTGACAGGATGATGGATAGTGAAAGAACACTTTATTGCAAATAAATCTAACTAGAAAATAAAGAGGAATTCAAACTAGAGTGGACCGAGGCTTTGAGGTACAATGGGAAAAAAAATTCCCTTAGTTCTGAAACATCAAACAGCAGCTTTTCACTACCAGAGTATCAGAGAAGGATTATATATACAAGATAGTTTTGTTCTCTTAATAAATTAATCATAACTGCCACTTAGCCATCGATGCAGGCAGATGGTAGATGACTGCTAGGTAATCAATGCCCATATGGTAGAGAAACCCCATCCCAGATTATGCTGATTTAAATCTCTTTGGTGCATCAAGGTAAAAATGATCATGTGCCAGAGACATGTCCTGCCCAAGTATGCAGATTTGATCCTTCCAAGGCATCAGGAAATTACACAAAAAGTCATAATTTGTTCTATGATGCCAGCCCATTTTCTGCTCAGTGTGAAGAACTAGACCCTCCATAAACATCAAGTGTGCAGAAGTGATGCCTTCATGTCTGCATCTCGAAGTGCAATTCAAATATCATTCATAACTACAGAACAAAGATTTATATATATATAAATATATATACACATATGGTTATTCTTAAAACAGACACATCCTTTGCATTTCTAGCCTGAGAAGACAAATGAAAAACCTCAAGCTAGAGATTTCTGTTATTCTAAGGGAAAAAAACATGCTGCTTTGTGCTGAACTGAAATCCCACCCAGTTCAGATTTTAATGGCACCATTCAGTATACGTTAAAAAAGCATCAACTGCAATTCAACATTACTGTGCAAAGACTAGTAAATATAAATTATTTCCCCTCCTCCAAAGTAGCCTAGTAATGTGCTACAGGACCCAGATTTCTACCACCATGTCAGAAAACCTGAATCTGCTGCCATGAGTCTGCTGGTTTAAAATAATTCAGCTCAAACAGCGGGATATAAACAGAAGCATTTTACAAGAAGTGATATAAATATGACTTACATCATCATTGTGACACTAAATGAACATAAATAACAGGGTTTAAACTCACAGGTAGAAAGTAGTCTCTTTGGAAAGTTACAGCTACAATGAGCATTACCTGAGACAATCAATAGACCAGTGTTTTCTTTAAAAGAAAAACGGACCTTAAAGTAGGCACATGACCTTAAGAGTTCCCAAATGTTATGCTCTGGTAAATGCTTTTAATAGATACAACTTTACCACCATAAAAGCTCTATCTGTTAGGCCAGGTTCAGATTAAAGACAGAGCTGTAAGCAAAGCAGCATTCACTAGCAGCATCTAGGCCAGCACTTTGGAAGAGGAACAGATTCCAAGCTAAAAATGTGCTTTCTTATGGGAAGGCTACACTGTGGGTTTGTTTCTTTTAAATAAAAAGTCACAGGTTTTGGGATGGATCCTGCAGCTTTAACAATATCAGTGAGCAGAAAATGGAGCATTGAACCCAACCCCTTCTCATGGGCATCCCCTCAATTATGGTCTCCCCTTTGCTGTCATATTCCCCTCTTGCCTTACCTCTGTCCTGCATTCTCCGCAGACAAAAAACAAGGCACTTCCTCCAGCCCGGCATCCCAGACCTAGAGACAAAGAAATACAAGTCTGTAGTGTCTCAGAGGAGTTTGCAAATGTGCAGCTGGAATACAAAACCCAGCTTTTTTATAGGACTACACCTTGACAAAGAGGTAAGTCCATCCATGCTTGCAAAGACAGGAAAACTCTGCTTCATGCAAAAGCCTGACTGTGAACCATCCAGGCTGCATTTTGCTGCAGGCATGGAGCAACTTCGCATGTCCACAGCGGAATAAGCAGATGGTGAAAGAAGGGTGGACAGATGAACGGGTAAATCGCAAGGAGTTGAGCAATTCCTTAAAGGGCATGTTTGTCTTTTATGCCAACCACACAGAAACCACAGACAACATATGCAGTTCAATAGATTAGAGTTCCTGTTCAGGGGATGAAAATATCCACAGCCACCTACCAAAGAAAATGATGAGCCAATTTCCTTTGGAAATCTCCTTTTCACATCTCCAGTTTAGAAAATATATCTATTGGTATCTCTTAGTACAGGAAAATAGTGAAAAACCTATTCATCTTTTGAACTTGTTTTTTTTTCTTATGTCCATCAGACTTAAGAACATGCACGCATTCCCCAGAAGAGGAAGGGTCACTACACCCATTTGCAGCAAAGCTTGCTAAAATGCATACTAAAAAAATCATGGCCATCAATAACAGTTTTCCAAGCTAATTCTGGTTGCAGTAACTATGTCACTCCCACAGATTCTGTTGCAAGATGACATTAAGCCTATTTCTGATCGAAGCTGTTGGATGCTCTTAGGAAATCCCTATTTTCAAGCTGTATTTGAGAGGAATTACAATTTCTATACAAGTAGCACATAACAGCATTCCCTCTCTTATAACACATATGAAGAGAGAAGAGAGGACAATACTGTTGACACAAGACATGATTTAAAGTGCATTATAAAACTGCACATAAAATACGGGTTGCCATAGAACATGACAAGGCTCCTTTAGATCTCAGTTCAATTTAGCATTAAGTCATCATCTGATTTTTTTGTTTTACTTTTTGTTTTGGACTTATTTTTAGTTTGCAAGCAAAACTAAGATAGCACAAAAGCAATCTGGCATTGCAGCTTGTGACCCAAGAGGCAAAAAAACCAGAGCCACAGACATGCCAGTTAAACTCTTACTATGTACCTCTTCTGGTTTTGACTTTGTGCCTAGCATCATGCAAAGGAGCTCAAACATTTATCAAAGAATTACCTTTGGGATTTTATCCTCCTACTCCACACAACTGCCAATTACCTGCCCAAATCATTCTAAATTTTAGTCTTCCTGAAAAAAAAAAATCTATAGCGTCCATCTAGACTTTCTACCAAAAGGCTTTTGATTTCTTTATTTGCTTGTTTTGCTACAGCAATTGTACATTTCTGAAAATACAATACAAAAATAGAAAAGTCTAGGCTATGCTTCAGGTGCCCTTAGGAAAATAGAGAGAAGTAAGTAAAAAAAGACATGCTGAACCTTGATTTTGGGGAGAGATGTAATCTTTTCTAGGAAGGAAAGAAACACTTCTGGATCTCTGATGCTGCAAGAATTAGTTTACAAAAAGTTTTGCTTGTGCCACAGTCATTTTTGTCCTCACACACACTAAGACACACAAATTCCACAAACTAATACTCCAGCTGACCAAGATTATGCAAACTGTGGAACGCAAAAAAGAATCTTGTTCTGTTTTAAAAAGGATTTCTGTTGACATAACACAAATTCTTTCATATGATAACTTCTGAGATTAGGAGCCTGAAAAAAATTTAAAAAAAAAAAAAAAACAGCAGGAATTTCTGCATCCCTCAGAGAAATATTGACGAGCTGTCTTAGGCTGAGTGGCTCTGAAAGTGTGTGAGGACACAGTGCCCTACCACTAGGGCTTATCTCACATAATGTCCAGCTGCTATTTGCTCACAGTTTTATTTAATCTTAAAGCCAAGATGTAGAAAAAAAGATAGAATATCAAGGCCTTATAGGGTAGGATGAAACCATAGTGTCTGAGAATCAGTCTCAGAAGAACAAAACCAAATATAATTTGGTCTGTGGCTCCTGCAAGTTTTGGTAGGGGGGTGTAGGAGAAATCCACACCAAAGCTTTGTATCTGTTTCATTTCAAGTTTGTGCAGTGTCTCTCACCAATTTACAAGACAGTGAAACACCACTGTTTCATAAAAAATCCCCTTAGAAGAATCCACTCTGATCCCAAATCTTCCTCAAAAATAATAAACAAGCTTTTTGTGTTGGTGTAGCTTTGTGGAAACAAACACAATTAGGCCTCATGCTAAAATAAGCAGCATACTAATTGGAAGTGCTGAATCAATTATTCCCCAGGAATTTGGGGCTATTGGCAGTCTGAGATCAGATGTGGTATTCTACTCAGCTTTCACAAATTCCTGATAAGAAATAAGCACAGCACAGCCACACTGAGCTTCTACCATACACAGAAACAGAATCCTCTCCTTCCCTACCTCATTTCCTTACGTTAAGTTGGTTTTATTTCACAGTTTGAAGTGTTCTTATTCCTCCCTCACTGGGATGAATTCCCATGGGGTGGATTAAAATAAATGCACAGAATAGCCCTTCACAGGTTGGAGTTGACATGGAGCCTTTCTTTCTACACACCATGTGTGTGAAAGCTTGTCACTTCTTAGTCTGTAAATCCAAGACCACTGAACCGACAAGCGGGGCTCCCAAAGCCATCTGTCCAGGTGTGCCCACAGTGCTGAATCCCAAGGCCAGGGGAGCCCAGCAGCAGAGCAATCCCACAGCTCCAGCAGGAGCAGTGCTCCTCCCTGTCCTGGCCCGTGTTTTACCCTGCCTGCTGATGCTGCATGAGAGAGAGCGTGAGCTGAAGGTTATCTCATCGCACATGTCCCTTGGTTCTGCACAGCATCAGTGACTCTGACTCATCCCCAGTCCACGCATGCCTAGCCAGACCTGTGCTACCCACAGAACAATCCACTGCTTCTTGCAAGCACAGAAGTGCCAGCTCTGCAATCCTCACAGCAGCACGAGACAGCTTGGAATTCCTAGGATTAATTCCTTTTTCCATATCCTGTCGTATAACTCAGTAGCATAAATTTTCCTTACAAACTTGGTCATGAATTTCACCCTCAACCAGAAAGGAACATTTTAAGAACCAACCATGGCCTGGGTTTGGGCTGTTTTTTCTTCTCAGTGTTGTCACTAGGTGAGGTTTGAAAAGGAAACAATAAATGATTTGTTCAAGTGCGATTTAATTAGAACAGCACAGATGTTTTCATTCATTTGTCCTATTTTTCAGTAATGTGCATTTCTCTTCTTCCACTGCAGATTAAAACACTTTATGGCTCTAATATGACCTGCATTTCTCTGTATCTGATGTCTCTCACCAGTTCCTTTTAAACAGCCAAAAACAAGACAGCTTCACAAGGGCCAGAAATTGCTCTTTCTCAGTTGCACACTTCACACTCCCTGGAATACAAGTGCAGCTTTCTTAGCAACTGAGCATCTCTGACAGTTTTGCAATTCTGTGTCCAAACACTGTTAAACATGGGCCTGACCCAGCTTGCCACAAAAGCAATACATTTCAAAACTGAGAAGAACTGTATCTGGCGCTTCTATCAACTGTCACACTGCCAAGCAACAACATCAGAGCACCTTCTATTTCTTCCACTTTATTAAAGACAAGTAAAAGGCAGCTTCTTCTTGCAACCATAGATAACTATGTTCTACAGTATTTCAATTAAAACCTATCAGACAGTCCTTTTTCTTCATGGGGATGAAAAAGGATATAAAGAGCTACTCAGTATAATTAAAACTGTGAATCCCACTCACCAGGAGCACCTGTGCTCCTCTCTGAGATTACAGAGCTGGATCCATCACATGTAGGTGGTTTGTACTTGGCTGTTATCTTCAGGTCTCGTGTCTGTGGCACTCACTTATTAACTAAGGCAGGAAAGAGAGTTTTAGTTCTGGTTGGTTGGGTTGAGGGTTTTTTTCCTGGTTGTGCTTGGGGGTTTTTTTGGTGTGGTTTGTTTTTTGTTTGGTGTTTGGGTTTTTTTTTCTTGTTGATGATACCAAACCCCTCAAGTTTTGAGGCTCTCAAGATTTTGATATTTGGGGCTGAATGAAACTTTGCAATTTTGTTTTAGGTGTTAATCAGTAGCTATAGCTGGACAGTTATGATTAACCAATTGCATCATGAGCATCATTTGTTTGGTGAATCTGTTGTTTTAAGGAAAAGAGAAGACATTCCCCAAATGAATGGGCTGCCTGGATGAGAGGCACCAGGAGTGAAGTCAGAACTGAGCAGTACCTGGGGAAAGGTATTTCTGGCAGGAGGAGATCATGACAACTCATTGCCCAGCTACTCAAAATGGATCCCAGACTCAAATGGAGGGAAGAGCTGCGCCTGCAGACTAATTAGCAGGAGAACAGACAGAACCAGCAAATAGGGGGGTTTAGTAATTTGTAACCAAAGAATGCTGATGCTTTTGTTTATTAAGATGTAGAACTAGTGTAAAGTTTTGATCATTGATGAGTTAACCTTCCGTGGGTCAGTACCCAGCTCCCACTTTGTACAAACGAGAATTAAAAATAGGAGTAGCTGGCCTCGGTATGTGACTTGGCACTAGCACCAGGTAATGAGGCCATATGAAGGTAAGCATTGATGCCAAATTTGAACCATGTACTTCTTCATTTAGCCCCACCCCAGCTCTGGGCCAGCCTGAAATCCTGCCAATTTCTGGCCACAGAGGCCACCCCCAGCTCTGTCACAACAGCAGCAGCTCCAGCCCCGCGGCTGCACAAGGATACTTCCAGCAGGACCCCTGAAGGATTTCTCTCGCACCTGCCAGAAACGCTTATTTTCACCCTCAGTTTGAGCACAAGGATTACCCAAGGTCAGGGAAACTCCGACCGGGTGCGCTCCGCCTCCACCAAACCACACCAGGACCTCCCCTGACCTTCCCAACATGGCGGCGGGAGCGCCCCGCCCGCCTGCCCTCACAAGCACTGTCGCGATAGCGCTGCGCTTCCGCCGCGCTTTACGGCAAGGCCGTCCGGCGGGGAAGGAGGCGTTAGTGGGGCCGGTCCCGCCATGGACCGGAGGAAGAAGCCGCTGGACGTGGCCGCGTCCTCGGTGAGTGACTGAACGGGGAGAGGCAAAATGAACCCCTCCGCCTCTTCAAGAGGGCCAGTGGGGCTGTGAGGTGTGCTGAGCCGCGGGGCTCCCGCGGGCGCGGGGGGCCTGGCCGGCGCAGGCCGTGCGGCTCCACCCGGGGGAGCGCTGGTGCCACCGCTTGCAGGGAAAACAGCAAACCTGGGAAGTGCTGGTGTTCTGTCTTCTCCCTTAACCCCACTGCAATGTGCAGTCATTGCAACAAATGCTGCATTAAAGGTCCGTGGTAACGCCTTGTGTCGCATATCGGGTCTGTGAGTTTCAGGACTGGGATTTTGTCCCCTTACCTTCCTGACCAGGCACACGCCCTGCACTCCAAACCGGAGCCTGCCGGGCCTGGAGTTGCCCTCGTGATGTAATGATAAAATCAGGGCCTAACAGGGAAAAGGGTTTTTACTGGGGAGCAGGAGATGTACGCTGTGGCAGAATAACTTCACAGCCTTGGGGATGGTGAGGTGCTGCCCCTCTCTGCTCTCCAGGACGCTCACGAGAGATGCTGCCAAACATTTCAGATGAAGAGTTATGTAAATAGTTAACGTATGTTAATACTTAACCATGAAACATTTTACACTGAATTTTTGGATGGTCACCCCTAAGCAGAAGAGAAAACGGGTGATTTTTACAACACTGTATTTCGTTGTGCCAGGGACTTGAAAAACAAATGCTTTATTTCTTAGGACAAATATTAATACCCAAGTCTTCCACTTTTCTGATTTAATGTACACCTGTGAATTTTGTCTTCTGTAGGACTTGCAGGAAAAGAGGTGCAATATCCTCTTCCAGACTAGTTTTGTACTTCTGAGATAACACCCCTGCTGATGGTGTTTCTTAATAAAAGCTGAGATGGACCTTGGTCACAGATGGCAATGCTACTCATATATTTATTTTAAAAGAAGAAGAAAGAAAATGTAAAACTTTAAAACAGTACATAAAGCAGTGAGAAACAATATATATTTTATGACAGCAAACTTCTATCAATTCTTTTCTGAAAAAGGATTTTATTAATTATCTTATTGTTAAAAGTTCCCTTTTCGTATTCAGTAGTGTTTTTCATTATTCCTTCTCTATTTGTTTGCCATTGGGAGGCTGGTAAAATCTTGATGGAACTGTACCTCTCTTATTCTCATGTAGCAAAGGATCAAGGATATCTGTGGGGATTGTTTTAATCCCTAATAATAATTTGCATTCTCTGGTTTTTTATTTTGTTTCCTGTAAAGGGTGATCTTGGTGATCAGATCAATGCTTCAAAGTACCACATAAAAATGCAATCAAATGCTCCTGTAACTGTAAATGGCAGATTGTTTTCCTAGAGATACAGTTATTTATTGCAGTAACTGATGTCTGTGCATGTGATCTGTTATTTATGTGCTGTTTTGCTGGTGATGTAGCTGGTAGATCTCAAAGCTGAACTCTTCCGAAAGCAAGAGGAATTCAAGAAAGAAAAGCTATTGAAAGATGCTGGCGTCTTTGCAAAGCCCAGAACCTCTAATAAGGTAGAAGTAATCTTCCATTGTTGTTTTTGTCATTCTTTCTTCTTAAAGTTACGGAAATTAATATTCAAATCTAAATAATAGTAAATACTCAGAGTTGTGTCAGTAGTCAAATGGAAAATGTACATGATGAGAATGTTCTTTAAAGTTCATTTCCAGGTGAGGTTCCTGTGTACAGCACAAAGCTTAGTCTTGTGCTTATACCCATCTAAATCATGACTTAATCTTCATTCCCCAAGGATCCACACCTTTCCATTATAGGAAAAAAAAACTTTTTAGAGGATTTTGTGTGCTGCTGCAGGATGGGGGATGAGAGATTCTTCCAGAGTCACTGAACTTCCTTGATAAATGCTCTGCTGTCTGTTTGTGGTGTACAAGAATGAATACACAATTATCTCTCTTGTTTTGCTCTTTACTACACTCTGGGTTTTGTTCATTCTGTAACTTTCTGGAAGCAAATGTGCTGTTCCTGCCATTTTTGAAGCACATGCAGCATTTACAGTGTTATGCTGCAAACAGACCAACTGACTGTATTTTTTTATCTAAAATTGAGGTAATACAAAATAGAAACAATTTGTAGCTTTGTTATTATGTGTTTAATCAGCAAGATTGTATGACTGGGCTTTTTTAACCTTAGCATCTTTGCCAGAATAGATTTTGTCTGATTGCTGAGTGCCTTTGGGTTTTTTAGCTTCTCACCTTGTCGTTAACTATGGCATCATCCTGCAGCCTGTGTTAATTTAGGACATACCTGCTGTATCCTACAGCACAAGAATAGTCTCAAGTCAAACATTTAACATGTTATTAACAAAAGTCTTTCATGATTGATTTGCAACATTTGCATTATGGAGTTGAAATATTTTTTTAATTGTTACTATGTCAATATTTTCATTTATTTGTTTGTTGTTACAAAATTGTCCTTAGCTGAAGCCAAGTATCTGGACCAAACAGAACACGGGAGTTGTAAATCGAGCTGCGAAAGATGTTGAGCAGAAGGCAGAAGAACAGGATATATTGGATAAATCAAGGTAGCTTTTGGGCTCTGTAAGAAAGGAATGCTTGGAGAACTTGGGTTTTGGTGTTTAGAAAAGCACAGAAAGAAGTTATGCACATTTTTGGACTAGCAGTTGTCATTAGACCAACCACTAAGACCAGCACCAATTCCATACTTTTTACCAGTAGTGTACAAACTGCATCCCAGCAGTCTCATGCTCTTACACCCTCGCATTATCACAGCTCTCTAAATGTGTCAGGTTACTGATTTCTTTCTAAAAACCATTTTCAGAATTACCAGCCAGTGCAGCAAAATGTTAGAATTCTATAGCAGAGTGTTTCTTGGGTGTGACAGAACATGGCTCACTTTTCTCAAGAATTACCTCATTTTCTAAATGGGTTGTTTGTACAAAAGGATATATGTTGAAAATGCCATTTATAAACCATTTGCTGTTCTTCTCTAAGCAGTTCCTTGCTCTTTGAAATTCTAGGAATTAGCTAAGGTTTTCTCTTCAGTTTCTAAGATGAAGTGTAACTTTATGTTATCTCTTTTTTTCCTGTAAACTTGTCTTTCAGTATCTGATATCTGCAAATAATGTTTTAACTTCCAGTATTTATCTGACAGACCACCGTACTTAGATAAAGGTGGAATTCTTGTAACATCATGTTTCTGCCTACTTGACAAATTACATTTAAGATTAAATTTGTTACTTCACTAAAATTATTTTCAGTATAAATTCTGGAAATGGGAAAGTGTGTATCTTCAGAAATGGTAGTGAAGGTTCAAAACAAAAACCAGGCTTAAGTCATCTTCTAATAAATATCTCAAGCACTCCCAGTATTTTCCTGTTCCATTTATCTGAGGCTAAATTGGTCACTTTAAACTGTGCTTGGAATTGATGGGATTGCAAGGTTAATTTTTTTTTCTTTTTCAGGAAGAAGCTTGAAGAGAAAGCAAAGTTGTATGAGAAAATGACAAAAAGAGACTTCCCAGGTGAACAATACTATTCCAAAATGAGTATTTATAGATGTATAAATTCTTGGAGTTATTATACAAAGTGATGGACATGGTTTATTCCACTTTGAGAAGGAGAAAAAATACATTTACTAGAGAAAATAAAATTACTTTTGAAGGCCCGCCTGACCAAGTAAAGCACTAGGGGCTTGTTTCACTTAATCATTAAGTGGGTGGACTATATTCTGGTTTTTCAATACAGTATCTTAGAAAAACAAAAATAATTTGTCCTCCATTGTGCAGTCTTTGCATTGCATTGCTGATGCTCTGTCCTGCATTCTAATTGTTGCACTTTTATGAGAAGAGGATCAGGAGAGGAGTCTGGCTGGTCCATATGTGAATGGCAGTCATGCAGCTAATAGGGTTAGAGAATGCTTATCTGTCCTTTTCTTCTCTCACACATTCAGTCCCTTGCAAAAAGTAATTATTAAAATAGAATACAAATCTCCTTGCATTTAATCTGCTTTCTTTACCAATGTTCATCTTTGTCCATGTGACCCCATGCACCTTCCTCTACTTTCCTAAAAAATACCCTCGTGAATCTTTAAAGTCTTTAAATGCTTAGCTCCTGCCAACATACCAAATGTTAAGCATCAAAAAAGTATTTGAGCTGTTACACGATAATCCTTTGCTTCTGAAACAGTTAACGAGCAGAGAATGTTTTGCTGCAAAGAATGCAGCCTTTTCTGTACTGCACACAATGCCCTGAAACTTCGGTTCAGAAACAGACGTTATCACTGTGGAGCCAGCTGATAGCTTTGAGTTTGTTTGGCTCTGACTGAGATTTAAGTACTCCCCAATAGTGTGGTCAAGGGCATTGCTGGCAGCTGAAAAGTTGATTGTAGCTATTTGGTATTGATTTTGTGCTTAGTTCTGTTCTTTTCATGGCTCTTCTCTAAGAATCGATTTTCTGCCTTAGATGAAGAAACTGAGGATTTGTACCTGGTGGATTTCACTCAGAAGATCATAGACAAACAGCACGAAGTACAGGAGCTGCATCAGAGTGAAGCTGCTGGGAAGATACCAGAAAGAGACACAGATGAGGAGGAAACTCAGCCTGAAGCAGACATTCCACCTCCAGAGGACCCAGATGAGGAATGGTTGGTGCTACTGATTGGGCTCAGCCATGCTGACCACTCTTGTTCTTGAGAATTGCGTGAAAAGATACTTTCTTTTTCCAAAATGTGTGAAGTGGCACCTTTGTTTTTCTTTCTTGCTTTATACTACACATTGACAGGGAAGTGTTGATAATCTTTCATTGCTACTATAAAGACAGTCTTCCATGTCACTTTCTTTTCCCCTTAGTTAACACTGCAATAGACTCTACATCCAGGATCTTGAGAAATTGCAGTCAGGACAATGTACTATAGGGGAGACAACGTAATATCCTCTTATTTTCTTGCATAGTTTATACGAGTAGTCATCACAGCATTGGTACAATTTTATGCTTTGTTATGCTGAATTTAAATGTATTTTAGCAAAACTTGGGGATTTTATGGTATTCATATTCCCTTCTTTAATTGTGAGTGACTTAAAAAATGAGCAGTCATTTCACTGTCCAGCCTTCTCTTAAAGGAGAAAAACTGTGGTTGGAATGAGAACACCATTTTCAGCATTTCTTCCACTGTTTGCTGCAGCACAGCAAATGGTCTCTGACAGTTCTCTGAGTCATTCCAAGTAATCACTAGTTTTTCATCTGAGACATTAGGAATAATTATGAAACCACTCCTGACAAAACATTTCCATTGCCCATTTCTTTAAAATGCTTATGGAACAAGAGATTTTACTTCTGGTAATCAGTTCAAACCAGCAGTAACCAATCCAAAACAGCACCCCCCTTTCTTCAAATAGTGAACTGTAGATTTGCTTTTAAACTATGTAAAAGACTTATTAAAAGCACAGATCTTTAAAAGTTTGGGGGTTGGGAGCTAGATTGCCCATCATACTTTTTCAGTTGTAATATTTTTTAGAATGGGATAATTGAGGCAGCTTGATGCTAAAGAACTTTCTACATTACAGGACAATAAGTGTAGCTCTTAACAGCTTTTTCAGCAACTGTAAATCAGGTGTTCAGTATCATAAAGAGTTGAATAAGAAGCACAATAGCTTCAGAGGAAGATTTTGCTTGTCTTTTAGTCAGCCTTTTTTATGCCAATTGAATGCACACTATCAGTCTGTTCTGAATGGCCTTTAGACAGATAATTGTAATATATTGTAGCAATTTCATACCCACAAGAAGTCAATGCTGCGTCATTATCTTCACCATGGGAAGCAAGCAGTAGGCCGAGTTCTGTTTTGTTGTGAAAACTATGTGACATTGTTACTTTTGAACATTTTTTACACCATTTTTTTCCCCAGGCAAACAGGGGTTTCAAAGGGAGATTGAATAAATGTCTAATGGAACTGTCATATGCCCCATTCAAAACTGTCCTCTTAATCTGGGAGTGTGTTAAGTGAAAAGCAGGAGCAGCTGTCACACACGGATAGACTGAGAGGTGACAAATGCTCTTTGCAAAGGGTCCCTCTTCTGTCTTCTGGTTAATCTGCAGATAGAAGTTTTGCATCGCATGTCTTTTTCTTTCATTACAGGGTTGATTATGTTGATTTCTTGGGCCGATCTAGACGCTGTATGAAGAAGGATTTGCCAAGTCTTCTTAAAATGGATCAGGAACTTCAAGGGAAAAGGTGTGGTTTCTCTAATGGAGCTGCATGTTCCTCTCATTATTTAAGATACATTTTTTTTAATGAGAAGGAAGAGGGGCTGTGCTTTGTCACCCCGTTCTCAATCCAGAGTGGATGTTGCTGCTTTCTCTAGATTTGCATGGTTTGCAGAGAAAGGTTTTAATAAATTGATGTAACAATCTCAGATATTTGTTGCATCTTTTAAAACTGAGGTACTTGTATGGAAATTGTATTTCATTATAGCTTCCATGAAATGCCGGGAAAGTGATTCCTGGTTCTGGTTAACCTGGAAAACGATGATAGTCTTTTAACAATTCCAAATTCCTCGTGATGTTCAAAGTGAATTTGTTAGACCTCCATTCGTTTGGTTTTGTTCCTCTGTTTAACAGCTCTTCTGTTAAAATTACTTCCTCACTAATATTTGGATATTAATATATGAATATTAATATTTTTCATGGATCTCATGGGTAAATGCCTAGCTTTTTGTTACTTCAAGTACCTTTCACTTTCTTACGTTAAATCTGAAATGTTCCTATACGTGATGCTAGAAATACCCACAGATGCCAATAACTGATTATTTCATCTCCCATTCTGTGATTTTATATTTATTTATTATTTCATAAAGCTTCTGAAAAAGGATATGATTTTGTCTTTTAATAACATGTTCTACCAGTTGGTTGTTTTAGAGGTATCTTTGTATTTCTGTCTTGACCATGTACCATAGCCATCCATGTTGTGTCACTAAGTACAGTCTACAGTGATCTGTGTTTTATGAAAACTGCAATAGTAGATCAGAATCACTTATATTTGCACTGTTTGGTACTGCTAAACTGGTAAATTCTGCTCTGTAATCCCTATTTTTTTTAATTAGACAAGAACCTGATGGGAATACTCTGTTATCTGAAGACATGAGAAGAGAACTTCAGAGGCAGCAGTGGGAAAAGGAAGAAGAAGAAGCCCTCCGAAAACCCATGGGACCCATACATTATGAGGACATTCGAGAAAATGGTACAGTACAATACTTTATATCACTTACCTTTGTATAACCAAAGAGATGAGTTGTAGAGGGAGCAAGGGAAAGTTACTTCCTGTGCCTGTGTGGCAAAGTGTAGGTATGTGTTAAGGCATGTGTGTAATAACTATTGAAAGTTACCGGTACATAAGTCTAAATTTATTTTTTCTTCAAATTGTATTTTTCTCACATGTTTCTCTGCCTCCTTCTTTGTTCTCCTTCGGGAAGCTTCAGTTTATGTATCATCTAAATCAAGCCTTTTTAGCCATCTAAAACTAGTGCAGTGTTGGGAATAATTCCATGCCTGAAAGCACAGTGCCTGGAGCCTGTAGTTATTGTCAATTATAAATTGAATCTAACTTAAACCTATTGTTTTTCTCCTTTTCAGAGGCCAGGCAGCTTGGTGTTGGTTACTTTGCCTTTTCTCGGGACCAAGAACTCAGGCATAAACAACGGGCAACCCTGGATATGCTGAGGGAGCAGGTATGAAAGTAAAGAGCAGACTGGGCTATGAGGACAGGTGTGGTTTCAGTGCTTACTGTCTTGGATTTGTTGTTTAAGTGCTGTATTAGGTGATTCCTGCAACTGACTCCAAAGAAATCTGGCTTCTTGTTTCCTGTTGAAATCTGGTACTTGACTGGGATTGCTTTTAATTGTTCTGTGAAGGACGATATGTAGTCATTTATAAGAATGAAGGAAGATTAATTCATGTTTTTCTTTGCTGTTAAGACACTTGATCAGAGAAATAAACGTGAACAGCTGAAGGAGAAGAGGAAGGCAGCTCTAGATGCAAGGCTGTCCAAACTTCGAGCACGGAAGATTAAAAAGTTAAGGGAAGCTGGATTAGAGGAAGAGGCAGAAAAACTGGAGAATGGAGGTATGATCTGCTGCCTTTTAAAGTTAAATACTTGCTCTTTCACCTTGTTCTTGATCTATGGACAAACAGATTCTAATTTATATTTGTTTAGACATTCAGTATATTGGTATTCTGTTTTCTAAATATAAAATTAGCATAACTGTTAGGATAGTGAGAGTTGATATAATTGTGTGTAGATATAAAATCATGCCAGAAATAACTTAGTAATTCAGGTAGAAATATGATATGTGGATTATAGCCTTTTGGACTCACACCTGACAGCAGAAATTACATGGGTTAATTATGCAGGTTGCTGCTGACATTGTACTGGCTTTTTCTTATATACAGATGAGATAGAATAAGAAGTAGTAACAAGTCAATTTTGATATCATACAACACACACTGTAACAGTTTCAGTGCAGTCTGTAAATTGGAGATACAGCCGACTCTAGGATTTAGGTTAATGAATTTGAATGCTAATCCTGTCTCTGTGCTGTCTCCCTTATGACACTGATAGTCAGCTTGTCCCACTGTAAAATGTAGCTAATATTTCAGTGTGTCAGAATTCCATGCAAGCGATTAAGTGTGAAGTATTCTGGAAGTGAAGAACAACACTGTGCCACTGCTCACTGTTATGGTTGTTCAGAAGAATAGAAATGCAAATTGTTTTCTCCAGTAAATGAAACAGAGATACTGTTTTTACTGGAGATGGAAATAAATGCTCTTTTTTTTATCTGTGAGGTTCATATGGATTTTATTCAGTAATTGACAATCTCTACTATCTCTTCCTGTAACACAGAGGTGAAAGGTGCTGCTGAGGAACCAGAACCTCCAAGAGTTACTGCAGCAAGTAGGAAGGTAGAGGTTGTCATCCAGGAGAGGAGAGATACAAAGCCTGGAGTGCCTTATGTCCGAGAGTGGGATAAAGGCAAAGGTAAGGAAATGCAGATTGAAGAATATTGTTGGGAAAAAGTATGCATGCTGCTACTTTCATTTCTATTTTGTGACAAAGTGTGGTAAGACTGAGAAGCACTGAAATCCTTTCTGCCTTGGTACTGATGGCTCTCCAGTGTCCAGGGCAGCAACTGACAAGGATGCCTTAGTGTCAGTAGCTGCTATAATGTACCCATAATTTTTTCTTCTGTATGAGTTATTGCATTTCTGAATGAACCAGACAGGTTGACAGAATGACAAATTCTGTAGTTCATAAGATGTAGAGTGTGATCTTCTCTTGATATATTCCTGTGGTTTGTGCTACCTGATAGCAGGATGTATCACACCAACAGGTACAGCACAATACTAAAACAGGATACAAGCAGAGACCATTCCAGTGCCTGTGTCCCATTTTGAAGCATCTTCCTTGTTACAAAGTGATGTCTTGTAGGTCCTTCCCAAACCCATTGATTCATTTTGCACTATTAATCTAAGCTCATGCACATTCTTCTAGTCTGATGCCTGACTTCTAAGTAAAAGCAAACAAGGCATAGGCAAAGCACCTAAATGCTCACCTTCTTTAGTCCTATAACAGCATTATTCCTCTTCTGTGCAACACTGGTATTTCCAGATTCTTCTTGCTTTTCAGTCTTTATGTTCCACTAATGAACATCACTGTGAGGGGAAACTTCACGGTTCCATTAAAACCTCAAACTTTCTGATCCTATCTCTTAAATCCTTATCCTGCCCAACACTTTTTTTCCTCCCTCTGAGGACACCCAGGCAGCACTGCAGCAAATACTACACTGAGCAGAGGACAGCTTACTCTAAAATGCAAAGGGAACTAACTGTGGTTCACTGAAGTAATCTGCACTAGATTCTTGCATTTCCATGTAGCATGAGGTGGAAAAGGAACTTTGGGTGGCTTTACAGAGTTGCATCTTCTTTGTTTGCCAGATTGTTTTCCCTCTTATCTGACTGACCTTCAGACCATGAAATCTATGCTAAATCTACCATTTTCCTGTTTCTAACAGAACTGATGTTTGGACAATGGGAAAAGAAACAGGAAGAACTTAGAGATGAGCGAGACCCAGAATTTGCACCACCTTCTGATTACTTTTTGGGACAAAAGAAAGGTGATTATTACCAAAGTCGGAATTTGAGCAGTTCTGAAACCTCGTCTGAAAAACTGGAAACTGAGAGAGCACAAAACCAACAGAGGCCATCGGTGCAGGGCAGCAGCAGCAGCACTGGAGATGTGCCAGCGTCAGCACAGGCTTCCAACAGCAACGTTCCAGATAAGCCGGCATCGGCAGAGCCCGGTGGCCACAACACTCAGGGGGTGTCATCATCAGAGGATGACAGCAGTGATGATGAGGGCATGCTACCCCCAGCACGGGCTTATGGCTACGGTGCCCGAGGTGTGCCACCACCACTGCGAGGTTACGGCTACAGCGCCCGGGGCGTGCCACCACCCATGCCAGCCTATGGCTACGGTGCTCCCGAGGTGCCATTCCCAGTGCAGACCTACAGCTATGGAGCACCAGGAATGGTGCCACCAATGCACGGGTACGGTTACGGCACTCCCGAGATGCCCTTTGCAATGCAGGCTTACGGCTACGGCACCCAGGATGTGCCACCAGGAATGCAGACCTGTGGATGCAGCACCCAGCATATGCCACCAGGAATGCAGACCTGTGGATGCAGCACCCAAGGTGTGCCTCCAGGAATTCAGATCTGTGGATGCAGTGCTCAGGATGTGCCACCAACAACAGAGGTCTGTGACCTCAGCAGCCAAGATGTGCCACCAGGAATACACACTTGTGGATGCAGCAGCCAAGATGTCCCACCAGGAACACACACCTGTGGCTGCAGCACCCAAGAGATGCCACCAGGAACAGACACCTGTGACAGCAGCACCCAGGATGTGCCACAAGGAACACGGGCCAGTGGCTGCAGCACTCAGGATGTGGCACCTCCAGTGCAGACCAACAGCAGTGACACTCCAAATCAGGAACCACTTTACCAAAGTTTAGATGATATGCTCTCTTACTATAGACAAGTGACTTGAGCTGAGCAAAAAAGATAAGCAAGAACCATGATCTAAATAACTGAAATATAATTAATTACGTACTCGGCAGAATATTATTTTCCCACATATGGGAAAAATATGTGGGGAAAAAAAAGTTTCTGGAAGTAGATCAAAATAAATCTCCTGGACACCTCAGCTGTTTTGTGTCACAGCTGGGTTTTACCCTGTTGGTTTATTTTATTCTTACCTCTTTTCTAAAATTTAACTCTTTGACACACCTGAACTTAAGGGTATATTAATTATTTGCTTTCAAGAGATAAACTCCTTTAGTCAGTTGCTCCCAGCTGGCTTCTGGTTTGGAGGTACTTACTACAAGTTCAGTAACATCCATAGAAACAGTATGGAGATGGTAGGTCCTCTGCTGCCAAATACAGAATGATTTTTTTCCTTACTTAAATCTCCTGCCTTTTGGAAGTACAGAATATTGTCTAGTGGACAGTGGTGGTTCACATGGCCTCTGAATTCCTGAGGTCCATGTATATATAGCTGGTAATTCTGTGCAGCATTTTAGAGTAGATACATTGCAGAAATCGATACATAATGATGGGTGGGCTAAAAATAAACATGTTACTGAAGCAGAAGCCTTGACACCTGAAATTACTGTCTTACTGGTTTAGAAAATCCTCTCATAATTCCCCAAGTGTGTTTTTCTTGCATAAGGAGTTATATATGTGGCTTTAATACTTTTTTTTTCCAAAAACTGTGATACTGGAGTCATTAAATATAAAAGCAGACCAACCTCTACCAAATGAACTTTTATTTCAGAATCTTAGTGAATAAGAATACTTACTTTCTTACTAGAAGATTTTTATTTCTAAAGGTAATTTAGATCACTTCACTTGTTTTTTAAAAGCTCATACAAGAATAAGACCTAGAAATGCAGATTAGAATGGGCAGTTGCACATAGGTTGTTAAATGGCAGAGATAAAGTCAAAATAGTGGACATTTAAAGGCAACAGTGAACTGGCCGAAGAGACAAAGCTGATGGGCTCCTCTTGTGTGCTTCAGTCAGATCTCAGGCTGCTCTGCAAGCCCAGTGAACAGCAAGATGTTCAGTGACTGAAGGATGTGCAGGAAAACACATTCTCTGTCCTCAAATTCTGATTTAGCCTGAGCCTCACTGGCTTTTGCACTTCAATTTACAGAGCAAGAACAGTACATTACAATTATTTATTAACTTAACCTCAGAATACTATTCTGAGGTAAGATAATACCACTATCAGAATTTTAAAGAAAATGAGAATGGAAAACGTCTTAAGAGAAGGTCACACCCGGTTTTC
Source organism: Rhipidura dahli (assembly GCA_013399225.1). Lineage (NCBI taxonomy): Eukaryota > Metazoa > Chordata > Aves > Passeriformes > Rhipiduridae > Rhipidura > Rhipidura dahli. Next base: position 1,634,817 of record VXAC01006715.1, on the reverse strand, counting down.
CAGGCTGGCTGATTTACACTAGAGAAGTTTCCTCTTCTAAGACTTCACAAAATCAGTATCTGGAAGCCATTCAGAGCAGGGTATAATTTCCTTGGAGCTGAACTAACTCTAAAGAGTGGGCAAAGTCTTTTCAAACAGCAGAGCTTGACTTGAATTGATTATGTCAATTGTATCCTTCAATGGATTTCTCTACAAAGCATATTTGTGTCTATTTTGCTGCTATTTGAATGACATCTATTTCCTACTGCCTTTTGGACTCTGTTTTTTCTGTGCCCTTCAGACTGATAATTTTATGTATATCTATGATTTAGGAGTTATATTGTCTTTGCTTTAGTTTAACATTGAGCTGGAGCTGCAGTAAGGAATGAAATGCCATTTATTACATAGTGTTATGCAAAATGATACAATCAAAGTGTTCCTTTGTTTAGCTTCATTTCCACAGCCTAATATTAAGCAGGAGGACTTTTGGCCAGGAGAGCGGTTCAGTGCCTACATTACAGTTAAGCCTATTGAGAACAGCTCTCCCACTGCAGTGATCTGTCACTTTGCCATTTGGTCTCCTTCCCTCTTGTCTTGCTTTTTGGCTGCAATGCTTTTTGCATATTGTCTCATGCTGAGGAGCACACATCTCTGTTCACTGTCCTCCATCAGACCACCTCAAGTTAGCTTGGCTGGGATCAGCAACCTCATTCATTTCGTTCAGTGTGCCCCCTCATTCCTGGGGCAAACAATTACTCATTGATACACTGCCAGTTTTATTTCTCTCATATTTTAAAGCATGTTGTCTCTCTGTCCCTCTTCCTCCTCATTTAAACCACCCCCCAGGTGGTGGTTTGACACCGGTGGAAATGGGGGTGCAGGTGGGCAACGTGGGTAAGGATCTGGCACCATCAGTGTGTGACTGATGAAAGTGAAGTAAAGGCAGCTTTGGTGCTTTCACTGAGCACACAGAACTGCGAGCACACTGCGTGGTTGTGTTCCATGCCTTGGAGCTCTGCCCCAAGAGCTACCCGTGCAGGCTTGTGTTGCCTTCAGTGTTCTGCTCAGATGCAGGGGCAGTCCCTGCTCTATATCTAAGGCAGCTTTGTGCTACATTTTTGTATGATTATTTTTCTGATACCAAAGGTACCTTTATCCAAAATGCAAGAATTATGCTATCTTGAATTTCAGCCTTCACTTGCTCGATCACAACTCAATCTGATCTCCAGAAAAGTACCTTTAGAGAAGACAGTTTTGTCAGTGTCACCCAAGGGTGGTTTATCCCCTTTTGGAGGGCAGTAGGGATCTGATCTGTGAGCTGAGGCTGATACCCGGGATAAAAACTACGTGGCTGCAGCTCTGCCAGCTCAGGGGCCGATGCCGCATCGCTCGCTGGCTCCTCAGGGCTCGGGCACAGGCAGCCCGGGAATACAGGCCGACGCCTTACGGGCCAGAGCCTCCCGTGCCGTGCCGGGGCCGCGCTGTGGGACCTCAGCGGGGCCGGAAGCGGCCGGCGGGAGGCGCTGCGCATGCGCAGAGCAGCGGTAACGGCTCCGCGACCCGCGATTCCCGCGGCCGCCGCGCGGGGGCGGCAGAGCCCGGGACAGGGGGGGACCCCCGCGCGCGGCCCCGCCTAATCCCGGTCCCGGTCCCGTGGCGGGGATGTTGCCAGCGGCACTCAGCACCTCGGCACGGGCTGATGGCAGGGCAAGGCCTGCCCCGCCCGCTCCCAGGCGTCCAGGGCAGCCACCCTTGCCGCCCTCCTGAAACGGAGCCTCGGGTTTCAGGAGGAAGGAGGTAACGCCCCTAGCTCTCTAAAAAATGGCTCTTTTAAACAAGGAAATCCTCTCAGAAGCACGCTGTGCACTGAAGCCAACACCTGCGCTCTCTTCCTTAGGAGCTCAGACTGTAGGAGCCCAGATTTCCCATATAAGTCCACCCCCGCCGTTGCAGCCCAGGAGTCTCGCTGTTCACAGAAGCCATTCCCTCCCTGGAGCCAGCAGCTGCCTTGCCTGACAGCAGGAGCAGTCTCTGTTCTCACCATTTCTCTTCAGTAAAAAGGCCTTTGCATTGATTCTTTCCCCTGTAACTCCCATCTTGGGAACAGTATTTTCCTGCCTTCAGGTCTCCATAACCAGTGTGCAATCACTGCCATTCATTTCAAGAATTAAGTTACAGTCCCAAAAGCACCGCTCCCCTCTCGCCCCCAAAGGCATTCCACGAGTGTAAAGGAGTCGAGATGTCAATATGTAGTTCAGGAAAACGGCATAGTGACAATTGGCAGGAGAAAGGCAAGCATATGCTCAGCAGGCAGTGGGACCATAGGGCACTGCAGTGTTCTGAACACAGAACACGGAAAGCAGTGTTGTTTTGAAGTGGCTGGGCCCAAGGTGCTGGTGATGGAAGTATAACCCATCTTCTGTTTAGAGAAAACTTAGAGCTCTTAGAAGAGCACACACTGCTATAGCCACATCTCAGACAGCTGCAGCTAAACCTAAGCCTCCAGATTAAAACTCTGCAGATTTTAACACTTGGGCCATGACTCCTCTCTCAAAAAAGAGGAGAAATTGAAATTTATTCTCACAGATGATTACCAAACCAGCAGATGCACTCAGGCTGCACATGGGCACCCATGGTCTGCAGTAAAAGTTTCATTTCTGGTATAAAACAGTAAAGCCATTTTTAAACAAAACCTACAGGTAAAGAGAAAATATCACATCTTAACAAAAAAGATTTATTCTGACTAAACAAAATGTACAATGTTTCCCAAATGATAGACTGTTTTCGAGACTCTCTGAAGTCTGCAGGTCCATTGAGTAACTTGATCCCTTCTTACCCTGCAGTTTGATCAAGCTACTTTTTGCCAGACTTCTTTATTCCGCCACTGGCTGCCAAAAGAAACAACAAAGTTGGTTAGGTGACCTGTGACAGAGCTTAGCTACAATTACAGCTCCTCATAAAGCTGAATCCCCCCACTAGGCAGCCTGTACAGCCCAGGTCCCCACTGATGAATTGTTTTCTGCATGTGTGACTACTGTGTGGTTTTGATCTCGCACACCTTACTCTAAACAGTGACTTATTTAACATTAGAAATTAAGTTTCTCCTGGAACCAAATACGCCTTATGATTCTACAGTGACTCTAAATATTCCAACAGTTACTTTGTTTCTCCATTGATTATTTTTTATACAGCAGAAGCACAGTCTGGTCAAATCAAAATCAAGGCTAAGGGAATAAAAGCATTGGTATCCCTATACCCCAGCTGGGATCAAAGCTCTACAGAAGCTGGTACTGGAATTCCCTGCAGAGTCCATCATTGAAGACACTAAAGTGAAAGAACACCAGGTATTGACACAGCAACAAGTGTGGCATTTGTTCTAAATGCTGCTTTTCTCCAGTTGTGTCAGGTATGACCAGTGGGAAGGAAAGAGAACACCAAGGCTGCACCAAGATAGGCTGCATGGGCCGAGGGTCAGCAAACAGACTCTGCACTGCAACTTGATTCCAACAGCGTTGCCCTGCTAAGGCTCTTGGAAATAGGTTGACCCTGCTACAGTAACACAGTAATTGTTACCTACTTTGGTAAGCATCACACAAGGGCCAGACGACTGACACTGAGTCTAGAAAAGGGCAGAGTAATAACGGCAGGAAAGACCTCTGAAGAGATCTGTGAGCTGAAGCACCCTACACAGAATGAGTTTAGGATGATAAAGACAGAACAGAGGCTCAATGAATTCTTTTGCATCTGTCTGAAACACCAAAGACATTCCACACCCAGCACATTTTTTGTACATAGATAAAAGAGAAAAGTTAGATCAGTCTCAGATAAATAAATAATATTCTGAGTCAGTGAGCCTGGATGGCACTTCCTTCAAGAGCACCCAACAAGGTGCAATGCAAAAATGCAGATCTGCTGGCTAAGATTTAAAACCTCAATACAGACACTATGTCAGAGGACACACGGACTGCCAGCAAAGCTCCCACACAGAGAATGGGTTCCGTGAAGAACTGGGCAACTACAGAGCAGCGAGTCTGAGCTCAATCTCTGAGAAGATAACAGCAAAGCAAACAGAAAGTCTTGTGAAAGTTAAGAGGATTCCCATAAAGAGTAAATCCTTCCTGACCTGCTAGGATGCTGAGGTTATCAGTAAGTGTCTGAATAAAGTGAACTCAAGGGACTTCTTCATGTTTTCTCACAGTACCTGACAAGATTCCATAACAAAGGTTGTTAGTGAAACTATTTTGATATGGGATTGTCGGAGAAGTCTTTCAAGACTGAAAGTTTGCTGAAGAATAGGAAGCAAAGTGTGAAGTCGATGGTCTTCACAGAATGGGAAAGTGGTAACATTAATGGGCCACAGGTCAGAAACACCTGACGGGAGTAGGCAGGGTCCACCTTGAACATCTCTGATCGCATCACGGCAAACGCTGGAGGAGCAGAAGGCAAGTGCAGACTCACGTGAACACTCTCCTACTGTCACTGAGACAGAAACTGGGTTCCATGGGCCACCAAGACACACCCTGTGAACTCACTTCAGTGACATCACATATTTTACAGTCACTCGGGCAAAGGGGTTGAAGCCAGACTCATTTCCAGTCACTTCTTTTTTCCCCTGCCAAGAACCTCCTGCTCTTGAAGAAATTCATCCTCTCAAGAGGACAAGCACTGGATTTGTTAAACTTGGAGGACTGTGGCAAAGCCTATATATAATACATCTGGAAAGAAAAGACTGGTGTGCTTAAAAAAGAGTACAAATGTCCCTGCACATACTAGTGGAATAGGTCAGCATGTCAGACACAGTGTTTTGCCTGCTGAACCAGAACCTGCATCCTTTGGGGATGAAATTGCATAGAAAAGAAAAACAAATTTTAAAAAATAGCCTCTATTTGTTCCATATCACCTGTACCTGACATCAACTTACTTACCTATGTCAAATAACCCAAAGGCCTTTTTATTTTTGTCAAGCAAAAACATTAAATTTTTGAAGCCAGCAAGACCCCCATTTCTCCTGCCAGGTTGGCACCTCACTTACCCAGGGGCCCTTTTCCAGCAGCTTTTGCTTTCATCTCCTCAAGTTTCTTTTGCTCCTCCTTCTGTTTTTGTTTGAATGCCAGATCGGTCTAAAGGAAAGAATAGCAGCAGTTTTTAACATCTCTTCCACAAAAAAATTCAAAAACAACTGAGAAGCAATGAGAAACAAATGTAATATTCCAGCAGCAACAAACACCTGACTGGACTGAGGCAGGATGGCTGAATAATGTTAAATATGCAGAACACTGCAGAACTATCACCAAGGTTTTTGGTGTACCACAAACTAAACTTCAGCTCTGCATGTTTGGTCTTTCTGGAATTATTTCCCATGGCATAATCTCATTCTGAGATTATGACTCCTCTGACTGCTGGATGTTTGCATTAACATCATTCATTAACATGCCCTCAGTGACACATGAGGCCCAGCACACAGGCACTAACAAAAACATTTAGACTCTAAAGTATGTAAATAAAATAAGGCTGCTTTCACCTATAAAAAAGCATAAATTAAAAAAATTTCCTCTCATGCATATATCATTTTTGCTGGGTTTAATAAATTTATAATAATTCCAAAAAATTGAATGAGACTGCTAGCAAATTGTACAGGCAAGGCAGCTATTGAGCATCCTTGTTGGACCAGCCTCCAAATCCAGAAGTCAGACATACTCTGTCCCTTAGATACACATTCTTCACAGACACCAGACACCAAGGCTGAAAGGACCCCAGATTTTTAACCTGGCACTCAGGACTTTGGGATAACTGAACCAAGGACCTTGAGAACTCAGATTCCACAGATTCTTCACCAATTCAGTCTATGGCTCATCTTTACAACTGCAAAGCTGTCCTCTTCTTTCACATAAAGCCTCCCTTGCTGCAATGTAACCATATTACTGCCCCTACCTACCCCAGACAGAACATAATATTCAGTTTCTGTCTCCAGGTTTTCCTGTCTCCTGTAGGATAATGTGTCTTTCCTAGTAAATCAATCCCTCACATTTATCCACTCCAGTAGCTTTTTTTCTTGCAATGTGTTGCCCCCAAGTGCTCACAGTATTGCCGGGCTGAGAGGAAAAAAAACATCACATCATTTGACACACAAATGTTTATAAATTGGATCCTTGTAAGCACTTAATCAGTTCTACCATTTCTTTAATAATAAAGCTTATTTAGAAAGCTATGATTTCTTTTCCTTTTTCAAAGAGACATTGTACTTGCTTTTTTCCAAACAGTGATACCTCATCTATCGCCCACTATTCTCAGAAACAGCAGCTGACATCCAATACTTAAATGTAAGGGTTCAGAGTATCTCTAATGTGCAATTTACTAGTACTTAATTTATCCAAACTACACAATAATCCCAGGGTTTGTGCCTGTACCAGGGTCCTGGGACCGCAGTGACTGATCGACTTCAGATGGCATCCTGATGCTTTGGCAAGGGCATTCCAAGCTCCTCCGTTAGCCAGCACTGCTGCATCCACCAGCATGGTGGAACACGGGCACGATGTCGTCATGGAGTCAGAGAACATAAAATGGTTTGGGTTGGAAGGGACCTTAAAGATCATCTCGTTCCAAACCCCTGCCGCGGCCACGGACACCTTCCACAAGCCCAGGTTACTCCAAGTTTCGTCCAACCGGGCCTTGAACACTTCCAGGGATGGGGCAGCCACAGCTTCTCCGGGCAACCTGTGCCGGGGATTCACCACCCTCACAGGCAAGAATTTCTTCCTAATATCTGATCTTAACAGCCTCTCTTTCACCTTGAGCCCGTTCCCCCTCGTCCTGTCACTACCTGCTCCTGCAAATGTCAGCAGGAACCCCCCGGGCAGCCAGGCCCGCCGGCTCACTGACGGCCGGCGCTGAGCCCCGCCGGGGCCCGGGGTTCTCCCACCGCCCTACCTCATCCAGGTCCTTCATCTGCTTCTTCGGCTGCTTCAGCGGCTTCTTCTTGCCGCCTGCAAAGACAGATGAGACAGTGAGGGCCGGGCGGGGCCGGGCGGGAGGCACCGGCGGCCCCAGGCCCGNGGACCGCTGCGGGAGGCGGGACCGTGGAACCGAGTCCCGCTCGCCACCGGCTCCGTGTGTGCGGCAGCTTTTGAGAGTGTGTTTGTCAGTGACTGCAGGCAGAGGACACGTTTCTTGCAAGGAAATCGAGAGAGGAACCAGGCACGTCATCTCAGATTAAGCTTTCACAACTCTCTTGTGTCCTCTGAGCTCAGACTGAGATCGCGTTCATCACAGTCTGCGACTGTCTGCATAGAAATTCTTCCTCAAATCTCAACTTTCTCTCTCTCTTTTTTTTTTTTTTTTTTCTGTAGTCCAGTAGTCTAAATATTTGGTTAAACTCTTCAGGTAGTAATGCAATTAAGAGAGGGGAATTTTGCAGTGTGGAACAGACAGAATTGAGCTGACGTTTAAGTGGCCTGCAAGGTAGAGCAGGTGTTTAACACTGCTGTTAACAGTGGATCTGTGAGTGATGCTGGCAGGAGAGAGAACTTCCTTCATTTCCATCTTATTGTGGGTTTGATCTTCCATGTTGTTATGCCTGTAAAACAACTGGTAAGATTTTCATAATGCAACTTGGTGTTATTATTAGCTGTTAGAAACAGTCAGGAAGGAATGAACCTGTGGTGGTCAGAATTTTTCCAGCTGGTACAATACTTTTTTGTGGAGATGCCTGTATTAAGTACCTAAAATTAACAAGGAAAGCTGTTTCAAAGTAATTTAAAATACTATGCAGCAGCTATCAAGTTTTCTCAATAATTCATGTTTTCATATTATATGAAAAGGTCAAAACCTAATATAGTCATGCTTAAATTTCATATAAAACCTGACTGAAAAGTTTTCCTTCTTAGAGGAATGTGCCGAAGTCGAACTCTTAAGATCATATTTCAAATCAGTAGACAATAAACCATAACAAGCAGCCTGCTTTTGCAGGGTAAGCAAGAATTTTAAGCTCATTTTAAAATGCAGCCTTGCGTGTTAGAATGCTGTGTGTTCCCTGCCTGAGGTTTTTCTGTTCCTGTGGCTCATCTTGGTTTATTACTTTTGTAGGCAGTCTCATGGGATTACTGGTGTTTGGTTCAGCACTTCTGGGTTTTCCCTCTGTCCTTTACGTTTTTGTCTTTGCATCCTTCAACACTTCCTGTGTCTGTGCAATGTAAGAGAATGACCAAGCCACACTTCTTTTTTATGAAGATTTTGTTCCCTCTCTGCCTTTTTTCCTTTTCTGTTCTTTTGCAGCAATGTGAGTACCTGTAACACAAACCACATCGTGCAATCACTGCTCTGCTGAAGCACTAAATTTCTCTGAAGCTGCTCCTGCTGTTATTGGATGTGCACATGATCGCTGTTCACGCCAGGGGTGAATTAGTAATCAAGAAGCATGAAGCATGGTGGGAGTACTTCCTAATGGAAAATCAGAGATCTGGGACACAATTGCACTTTATTGAAAATTGTGGAAAGTTCTCTAGGTAAGCAGTGGTGTAAAAGTAGCAATGGTTTAGCCATTCTTGAATTGTTTGGTTTTGGCACAAATGTAGTTGAAGAGCTGTGAATCATCCATACTTCAATAACATCTGTTCTTCTTCCTTGTAGCACTTTTGTTTAGTGATTAAATTCAAGACATGGGGCCTATGAAATACAAATCAAGTGTGTCCTCAGTGTCCTGTGGTCTGCAGTATCACCATTCATTGATGAAGTGGAATCCAAAAGTGAATTTACACGTGGTGAGGACTTACTGCCCATCAGCGCCCAAGAGGCCAGAAGCCAAGTCTGCAGTGGAAATGGCCATGGGTCTCCTGCATCGGATCACAGAATCAGGGACTGCTATGGGAAAAAACTCCCTCCAAAAAGTGTCTGCAACGTGCAGGAATTGGTGGGACAGATACGAAGAATTTGTTGGAATCAATGAAGTTCGAGAGGCTCAGGGAAAAGTAACAGAGGTAAACATGGAGATAATGTGGAATTTTCAAAATTATGTATAGAGCTATATGAAGCATAAACACTGGCTGTGAGGCAGAAAAGGTTATCCAAAGAGAATTATGTCTTTTCTGCTTTGGCTGTCTGTGTAGGTACTGTGAATGTGTTCTAGGCTATGCATGTAGTAAATAGAGCTTATCCCTTGGATTGAAACAGAGTGTGGTTTATTTTGTTGTTGGTTTTTGTCCCGTTCCCCCCTCCCCCCCAAAAAAAAGTTATACAATTAGCAATTTAGCTCTGTATGGTAATAAGTGTCTAAAAGAAATGCTCTTTCTTCTCAGGCAGAAAATGTCTTTATGGTAGCTCGAGGGATAGTACGAGAGGCTCGTGAAAATGTAGAAGCCCAACAGATTAAACTGAAGGAAATTCGGGATCGCTTAGACAGGGTCTCTCGGGATGACACCCAGTATTTAGAACTGGCTACTCTGGAACACAGGTTGCTGCAGGTAATTTGTTGGTGCTTAAGATTCGGTGAATATGTTGAAAATTTGTGTGCTTTGTTTCCTTCACTAGTGATTGATTATCTTTGTAGATGCAGTTTAGTTCTGAAATAAGTGATCACAGTTAATTTCTTAAGATACTTGTTTTAGTTAGTTACTATCAATGGTTTGATCCCCTGTGCAAATTGTATTTGTTAATGCTAAAATAGAGTAGTAAATTTGGAGAATAAAATGGAAGATAATGAGTCTAGAAAATTAATTGTTGTAGTGGTGATCTGTACATGAGTGGTCAAGAAAAAGCTTCCATTTAATGAAGCTAATCCGTGGGATGAGAGAAACTCCTTTCTGGTTAATCCATGGAAACTCTCTCAGCTGCCATTTGCTGGTGTCTGGCGAAGTCAGCAGGGCTGAAACAGGGAACGTTATGAGGAGTGAAAAACCTTGCTCTTTTGTCCCTGTTTTCTGTCATCATGTGGCAGATTCTCATGTACAGAATCTTCAGCTGTGATTTCTGACAACCTTTTCCATTTCTCAGACTTAAAATGATGTCTCAGTCACTTAAGCAAGATTAATAAAGAAAATCTCACATTCAAGGGAAATTTTCCGAAACTACTAATAGATGTTCCCAATTTCCATTCCTTCATCTGCACTGGGGTTTGGGGGTTTGTTTGGGTTTTTTTCCTTTAGTGTAGACTTAATAGCTTCATATTATACCTTCTCCTTTCATCACTGTATTTCTTGCAGGAAGAGAAGAGGTACCGAGCTGCATATTTAAATGCAGAAGAATCTGAGAGAGAGAAGTTCTCTCTCTTCTCTGCAGCTGTCAGGGAAAGCCATGAGAAAGAGCGCACAAGAGCTGAAAAAACGAAGAACTGGTCTATTATTGGCTCTGTACTGGGAGCCATTATAGGTGTTCTTGGTTCCACCTATGTCAATCGAGTAAGGCTGCAAGAATTGAAAGTCTTGGTGCTTGAAGCACAGAAGGGCCCAGTAAATTTACAAGAAGCCATCAAAGAACAGGCCTCCAGCCATTATTTGCAGCAGAAAGATCTCAGTGATGTCATAGAAGACCTAAAAAATGTGCTGCAAACAACAGCATCGAGGGGAGTAAAAGAAGGGGCTTTGTTAACTAGAGAAACCAGGAATGACTCCGTAAAAATAGATTCTCTTTTAATGCCTTTAAATGAACAGCTGAACTACATTAAACAAGTCAGTTCGTGTCTAGGGAGTTTACAACAGCAGTTTAACAGTCTGCAGGAAAGTATCACGCAGGTGCTGTCTGAGCTGCAGAGTGTCAAACTCGCCATCAACTCCAGACCTACAGAAAGAGTGATGCCAAGGCCTTCAGGGGAGGGCAAGGGCCAGGCTGCTGCTGTGAGAGATGTGATTTTGGAATTGTGTGATACTGAGCGGAGACTGGAAACGCAAATCAAGAGAAGTTCTATTTACAGCACTGCATTGACATGTGCTGTGTTTGCCATTACTCTGCCTGTGCTCTATATCATAGTGAAAGGGAACTGATCCCTAATTAATGCCACAGCTTATTAGATTAATAAAGGCAAACTTGAACTCTAAGTACCTGGAGTACAAGTCCAAATAAAGCTGCCTTAGTGTTTCTCATTATGCCTTCTTCTGCATGTTTGAAAAACTTGAAAAGCTTTAGTCCATTACTGCTGCAGGCTCCATGTCAAGTCTCTGTCACACTGTGCTTTTTTAACAAAGCAAAGAAGATGCTACTGTTTGATCTGTTGGTTTAATTCACTGTGTCACCCTTACTGTCAGGGCTTGTATGTCAAGACAGCACCCAAAATGCCCTTCTCGGCCCCAAATCGCATCTGTGAGGCCCAAGGTGGCCCCCCTCAGATCCCAAGTTGTACCCCTGGTTGCACCCAGTGCCTCACATCACCCCACAATGGTCCCAGTTGCTCCCATCAGGCTCTAGCTCACCCCACTGGGCCCCAGTTTGCACCCCAGCAGCCTCAGTAGCCCAGGACAGGCCCAGTAGTGTAATCAGGTACAGCTCCTGGCTACCCTGACCCACAGATCCCTGTACCCTGCCCTGAGCCACTCTGTGGCCCCCGGCCACCTCCCAGACCCCTTGAGATTTTGTGATTCAGACAGATTTATTGCTGGGACAGACAGGTTTTGGGGCCTGACCCATGAACTGATGTCCTTCCATCCCCACTGCTTTTCCCCAGGAGTGGGCACAAGGAGGAGCCTTCTTCCAGTTCCACAGTGCCAGAACTGATCCAAGGTGATTCCCCCAAGTCCTGCGTCCCCCCAGAGCCATCAGTGTCCCCCTGCCACCTCCTTCTCCCCCAGGACACCACGAGGTTCTATTATATCCTCACCATCCCACATTGAAGCCACTAGTGGACCAAGTGACAGCACCTCGGGATGGATATGATGTAACTGATATTAATAATAAGCGATTTTCACTCTAGAGTTGGATTTGTGATTTCCTCTTCCAGTTACCCCTTTGCTGTGTCATTGATCTAGGTGCCTCAGGTATAATTCTTTATATTTTGCTCTTTATTTCTTCATAGTTTTGCCATTTGTACATGCACAGTACATCAGAAGTTGTTTTAACAGCCAGATGATGAATTTAAAATACATTCAAGTTACACGTGGTAACTTTTTCCTAGGATGGTTTGTCATGAAGTATCCAAAACATTTCTGAAGCTTCAGCTTTGTTACTGATAGCTGCATGTCCTTCAAGGCTTGCAAGCAGAGAAAGAGGCAAAGGGTTCAGATACAGAGTATTAAGTATGATGATATTTATTCTGACAATATAAGCAAATCACACTTTCTCTATGGACTCCTTAACCTGTCATTCCCAAGGTATTTTGTGGTTTTAGTAATAACCTATGGAGCAATCACTTTCTTATCCTTGCTAGTATCTCACTGGAACTTTCTCCGGGTTTGTTGTTTTGGGTTTTTTTCAAATTTTGTCCTGCCTGGAAATTGAAATGCTACTCTTCAGCAGGTGCTTTTAAACCAGTACATTAGCAGTAATAAACACAAACTACTCCATAATAATATTTTGAAATAAGTGAGAGGTCCAGCTGCCTGTTTTCCCTGGAAGGATGAAAATTGGCTGATCGAGGCAAAACACTTGTCTGAACAGCTAAACATCAGTATCTGTGTGTGGCCTCACACAAGGTTTCTGGTATGGCTCAGATAAGAAATCGTTTTCTCCCTGTGATGGCAGCAGATAGGCAAATCCACCGTGGAACTCCTGCTTCACAAGCACTTCTGTGGGACCTTTGCAGACAAAGGAGTGGAGTGCTCACTTCATGTTGTCATGCCTCTGTGTAAGCAACTCAGAATGAATCCTGTCTGCTACACACTCTGCTGTGGTGGGACTTGGTCCTATTTTAAGAGAATTGGAGGTTTTGATTATAAACTCCTAAGACTGCAAGATCTTTGGCACAGGGACATACGTGGCACCGACTTCATTTGGATCACTGGGTGCTAATGACAGAATAAAGAAACAGTGTTAGCAATGATCTTTGGTGATTCACTACCTGTAAGGGAGATGAAAGTGCAAAAGGCGGTTTTGGGAAGTGCTGATTTACACATTGATTATTTGGAGTGTGAAATGAGTAACAAGTGTTTGTCAGGGAAGCAGTTGGATCTGCTGGTTTCAGAACTGGGATAAAAATTCCCATACACTTAGCTGTATCAAGAAGTGTGCATACAGATCAATAGGATTTTTCAAAAATATTTGATTTTATAACTTTACAAATATTTTACAGGTTATATTTCTTGCAGGAGCCTGATGAAAATCAGACAAATGTAGTTAAAGGGGAAGGACTGGTGAATTGGTTCTATTTGTCATTTGCCTCATTAGTCACTGAGAAGTTTGCTCTGGTTTCGAGTTTGAGGTTTTTTTCAGTTCAACTACATAAAGTTGGCCCCCCTTACTATGTAACTGGCTGAATTTGTTATTTGACATCACTGAATATGTGGATTATATGTATCAGCATGGTTTTTAAATGCTGAAGCTTAGGCAGCTAAACTTGCAAGTCAGAGCAGCACTCACTGAATTGTACTTGGTGGCATCAAAAATGAGCAGAGGTGTGAAGCTAAACTTGTATACAATAAATGAGAATACAAAACCAAGGGCTGTTTATTGCTCTAAGGACATCTGCTTTTTACCCATTTAAAGAGAGTATTATGGTAGTCTGTAGCTTTAACTCTATGTAGAGTTATAGGAAGAAAAAGTCAGTCAAGGACTGTATGAACAGTCAATAAACCATAACAAACAAATCTGTGATAAATGATTGTTTGAAAGACATAACCTGAAATTTGAGAAGAGCTGGAAGGTGTGATGTGTTTCAAGATGAAAATAACTGGATCTCGCCCTTTGTAGGGAGTTTTGAAGACTCAGGAACAGATCCTGTGTGCAGCTGGCAGAGCTCCATGTTTCAAGTGATTACCACGGCTTGCTTAGTTCTGCTCTTCCTTGCTAAATCCTCCTATGTGAAGTGACAGCAGAATAATTTCAATTAGGAAAAAACCCTTGTAATTAACTGTGACTATATAATAATTAGGAGAGAAGATTTGTGTATTCCCTCAATCCTGGATTAATCATCACTCCATTGTGGCAATGATGTACTGTATGTGTACCCCAAAGCCAGAAGGTGTGGCTGCAGCAGTGGCAGCTGTACCTGAGCTGGCTGAAGGCAATAGCCAGGAAGATGCTATAACATGGACTGTATGTATAATCTGTTTAGTATTTTGTGCTAAATCTTTGTCATGGTAACACAGGCAGCAAATAAATAAAATAAATGAGTTTGAACAAAAACAGCACAGCTGTACGGGGGCTGTTTACCTGGGCACTCAGTTCAGGTACATTTGGAGCAGTGATTTATAGAAGCACATGACGTCTCAGTGCATGTTTCCTGATGATTCAGCCAGGACTAAGTGAATACTTTTTTGCCTGTGCTCTTCAGGTCTATTCTAGTTAAAA
>VXAC01006715.1:1524848-1616394 GCA_013399225.1 Rhipidura dahli | reverse complement strand
TGGGCCGCTGCCGCATCCGCGCCCGGCCCAGGGCGAGGAAGAGCTGCCGGGGGTCAGCGGCCGGCGGCAGGTGCCGCCCGGGGGCCGCGCTTTGTCTCCGCGTGGGGGGATGGGCGCGGCCCCTCTGGAGCGGCGGCGCCTCCCGGGCGGGGCGAGGGGGCTCCGGTGGGCTGAGAAAGCCCCCGCCCCGAGCCGTCCCCGCGGCGGGCTCTGCCGGGAGGAGGGCGGGGGTCGCCGCGGTTCCGCGCCCCGCAGGGGCAGGAGGAGCGGGCGGTGGGGCTGGCGAGCCCCTCCACCGGCGGTAGCACTGCCGGGATGCGGGGAGCAGTGGGACCGGGCGAGCCCCCGCGACCTGGGCAGGGCTAGGTGGGAGGTGGCAGGGCTGATGGTCGGGCAGCCCGTGCGGCCGCGCTGGAAGAGCTGCCCGGCCCTCGCTCCCCGCCTCGGAGCGCACTGACTGGGTAATTCCTGTTGGTCTGGAGATCTCGTTCTCCACCTTGAACACATTCTTTTTGAAAGAGTTTGCAGCAAGTGTTTGGGCCCCTCTGAGCAGGTGTGTTTTGTGTTCCAGGAGTTGCAATTTGAGATCTTTGTTTTCTTAAATGTAAACTTTCTGTGACTGCTGCTTTATCTCAGGACAACAGTCTGGAGCAGGAGTAGTCCTGGGAGAGTATCTGGACTGCTGCTGTAGTTACAAAGAGGAAGGGGCTACAACCCTGGGTGTCATAAAACAGCGGGGTCAGTATTTTACTTAAACAAGTGCTCTATTCTGTGTAAGGCTGAATGTGATCTGCTCATTTATGACCTCACTTTTTGAACGGGGATCACAGGAGTCTTCCCTCTTGTGTGTGAAATTCAGAAATAGATGACTTATATTAATGATGTGTCTGTGTGACGTTAGGGAGCTAAGCCAGTGATGGAAACATTCACCCCGACTCAGGGGGAAGCTGATGCACTGAGCTGTTGTGCTACATGGTTTTGCATTCTAATGGAGAAATTGGTGTTTCCCCTTGTTACAAATGGGGCATGGAATTTCACAGGTTTTAACAGGGTCACTTTGAGAGACCAGCAATGCCTAGCAGAGTCAGAAGAGAAGAAAGCAAACAAGTTATGGATGGAGAAGAATCTGGCAGGGAAGGTGACTCGTAGGTAGTCTGGTGCTGAGAGGACTGTTTCTGTGTGCATCCACACCTGTGTGCAGCTGAACTGGAATCTGCAAGCCAGAGACTTGCCCTGAACTGAGATTTGGCTAGAAAGCATTTACTATAGCATGGTCGTATATGGAATTTTCTCTTTAAATTTCTTCCAACATGTGAAAAGAGTTAGGTTAGTAATACGATTAACAATATTTAATAAGATTAAAATCACCAGCATAACTCTTGAGAAAGGTGGGTGCAGACTGTCAGCAGTTGACACTTTTAATCTCTACTTTCTCCCATGTGAGTGCTGCAAAGAGTTCAGGCTCCAAGACTCTGTTTGCTTTTCAGAACAGAAAAATTCTGCCCCTGCCTGCTGACAGCTCAGGTATTGCCTTACCTTTCATGTCCACCAACAGCATCATATTCCCAGCGGGGCCACGGGATGTTCCCATATAAGGGCAGAGGGAATAGCTGACAGAGGGCTGTAATGAGTGTGCAGAGCCGTTCCCTTCAGTGCCAGTCTTTTGTGTGAAGCAGGGTTATTGCTGGAGTGTTCCTGCTGCTGGCATGCTTGGGCTTTCCTGGCAATGCCAGCAGAGCCTGCAAGGACTGAACGAGCCTGAAAAGTATCTGTTGCTGCCGAAGGTGGCCCCGTGAGCCTGGAGAGAGGCTGCCTGCCAAATTAAGCAGTGCTAGTTGTATGTTGGGTGTGCTCTGAAGGAAAAAGCACCCACCCAGGTTGCCTGCGTGGGGTGTGTGCTATCCAGCACTGTCCAACAGAAGACAAAAGTAATTGCACTTGCTATCTTCCACTGTTGCTATTTGCTTTCTGCAGCGTTCCTGTAGCCAGCAGTGATGGGTACAGGGGAAGCATTGTATCTTTTTCAGCGTAAGTTTTAGTGTCAGCTGGAGAGGGAGAACAACAGATGTGGAGAAGTTCAGAAGAAGATGAAGCAGCCACTCCCCTGAAATGCCTGAGATTTTTTTCTGGTAAAAGCTTTACTGCTGAATTGTGTAGATTGACATTATTTCTCTTCTGTCATCTTCTCTGTCTCAGTCCTTCCTGTTGCCTGTCAAAGCAAACTCACAAGGACTTCAGTTTCTTCTCCCCAATGACAGCATCTCCATCTGTTCTGGTTTTGTTTGTAGCTGTTGGGGTTTTTTTCTCCTGAAACTTCAAATTGTTTGTTGTAGCCAAGTTCTGAGCTGAACACTCCCAATCTTGCATAAGGGCATCTTGGAGCAAGATGATAGGACTTTGATTCATCCCAGGTTGCAGGCTGTGCAGGGTGGTAGCAGTCAGAGGAGGCATGAGCCTGCCTGCTTCCTTGTAAGAATTAGCCCTCTAGATACAAGCTAGTTTCAGGAAGCAGGGGTTGGACTGGTGCCCTTTTTGCTCACCTGGATCTTCAGTGAAACGTCTTTGTGCTCTGCGTGCTGGGATCTGGTGTGTTCTACTGACTCTCCTTTGCATTCCCTATAATCTGTTAAAGCCCTGGATTTGATTTGCATTTATTTGTGGTTCTTGTGAGTATCTGATTGCAGGATTACTGTATCTGAAAGGATTCATCTTCTGCTGTTCATCAAAACCACAGGAGGGCTGCTTTTGCCTTTATGGGAATGTGCCAGCTGGTCTTTCATTGTGCTGGTATCATTTTCCCTGTCCTATTATTGGAGGCGTCTTTGATGACCTGATGGTTGTGATGATGTCTTTAAAGAAGATTCATATTGATCATTTTTTGAGCTTTGTCTGGCTTTGTCTCAGTGCTGGAAGACAATTCCTGTAAATTCTTGCATGTGTTTTTCAGAAACAAGTGACTGGAGCAGTAGGAGCATGTGCACAGTCTCGTGACATGATACTGCTGTTCCAGAAGGCACAGTAGATGCTTAATTTAATTGGGAAACAGTAAACTCATGTGTTGCACAGTCTTTACTCCAGCACAGTGGTGAAAGCCAAAGGACCTTTCCCAGGGGCACACTGAGTCCAGGGGACTCTCTAAAAACAGCACAGAGGGGGCTTTGCTACCTGCATGTTTCTCTGGCACCGTGAAGAATCAGAGACTGTGTGCTGGGGTTGGCCACAGCAATAACTGAGATGCTCCCCTGCTTAATAAACTGGCCAGGGTTGTAGTTGCTGGAGCTCAGACTTGCTAAGCTGCAAAGGTGCAAAAACATGAAGGAGGATGTTCCAACCTGTACTGACATGCAGCCCTGACTAATGGAAGAACCACAGTGCTTTGGCATGAGCTCTTCAAGGCTCTGCCTCTTCTCCCCAGCTGCTTAAGTAATAAATGTGGAGGACTTGTTTGCACTGCTAATAATTTTTTTTCAGCCAAGTAGTAACCAAGACATCTGAGCTATTTTGAGGTTCCAGGAAACAATTTAGGTCTTCTTTTTGTTAACTAAAACTGAGTACTGCCTCCCAATGCTTGTGAGGGAAAGAAAAAAGAAAAGATTTCAGGTTGC
Organism: Rhipidura dahli; assembly: GCA_013399225.1. Taxonomy (NCBI): domain Eukaryota; kingdom Metazoa; phylum Chordata; class Aves; order Passeriformes; family Rhipiduridae; genus Rhipidura; species Rhipidura dahli. The sequence continues at coordinate 1,612,789 of VXAC01006715.1, read as the reverse complement.
TTTCTGCAGCGTTCCTTTAGCCAGCAGTGATGGGTACAGGGGAAGCATTATATGTAAACTGAAAGGTTTCAGTTTAGGTCGATTTCTTTTGGTGGTGGTTTGTTTTGTTTTGGATTTTTTGGGTTTTCTTGTTTTGTTTTTGTTTGGTTGGGTTTTTGTTTGTTTTTTTGGTTGGTTGATTTGTTTTTTTGTTTTTTTTTTTTTTAATTTAATCATTTTTTAAATGGTTTTTAATATCCTGAATTTAATTTTAGAATTTCACTTTAAAATTCTGCCTGCCAATCTCATGAAAGAAAAAGACGTGAAAATAGAGTGGAAAAGAACTTTCTGGTAGCGTGATCTGATTTTAGATGTTGATCTAATGTGAAATGACTCTTCAAATGAAACAGATACTAAGGAAATTTCCAGATGCCAGACTTCAATTGAATGTAAACTTTAGTGCTTTGCTTGCAGTATAAAAACTGCAAGTACTGTTAGGATCACTTCTTCTGTGCCTGCTAAACGTGTGAGGTTTTGCTTTCCTTTTGTCTCTGAAGTTTAACTGTGGAACAGCCTGGAACTGTTCAGTTTTCCCAGCTGCTGCTCTGCACCGGCGCTGCTGCTCTCAAAATTCTTGCAACTTCATAGCTACTCCCTTTTAGAAAATGATAGTTCGTTTCCCTTCTTGAAGTATCTGAGCTCTGTAATTTTATATTGCTACTTGTATCCATTCCTGGTTTTTCTGGTGTGGGAAGTCTCTCATCTCTGTGTCACAGGCTGTAAGTGAATTGATTTTTGCTGCTGGTGGTGGTTAAGCTAGGCTGGTTCTGTACAGGGGGCTGGAGTTTAGAAATTGTGTCACCACTTGCTCCAGATTCCCACATGGAATCTGTGGTGAGCCATTGGGATACACAGCTGTAAGGTATTGACTAAATGGATTGCTGTTGCTTTGTATCTGCAGGTGCAGACAATTCAAGTCATCACCATTCTCCTTCCCTTTGCACTTCCTCTTAATTCTGAAATTAAAGGCAGTGCTGCTGGTTTTTTCAGTGAAAAAAATGTGTGTGTCAGCTTATCTCGGCATAATGTGGTATTGAGTAGCAATGATGGGCTTCATCCTGCTGCTGAAGTTATTCCAAGGAGGATGCAGTCCTTATGTCCTACCCTTCCCTGCAGCTCTGCATGGTGGGAGAGTAGTTGCGCCTGGAACTGTGCAGGTGGAGGAAGCTGATTGTGTTCAAGCATTTATGCTGATGAAACTTGTTTTCTGACTAAATTGCATGTCATTCTATAAATAGAATGGGTATGTTTGACATCTTACCCTGTTATAATAATTCTGAAAATTACTACATAGAAGTAGTGTTTTCAGCTGAGGGTTTCTGCCCATGCATGTCATTTCAAAATAATTTTTGTTTCAATCTCTGCTCTTTTAGCTTTCCTGTACTGTACCATTTCACAATTTGTTTAAGTGTCTTCCCTGCTCTTTGTGTGGAGTTACATTAAGAACTGGAGTGCCACCTGTTTCCCCACTCTGATACTAACTCCTGAAAATTGTGTGCTCTTGAAATCCCTCTGTGCCTACAAGTGCCCATGCCCTCATCCTCCTGTGTGGGACACTGAAGAATTTTTGGGTTCTCCAGCTTCCATAAAGAAATGCCAACTTCTGTGAACAGCTGGCCAAGCAAATGCTTGAGAAAATGCTCCTGGCGTTACCTGCTGAGTGTTCTGCTCAGCTGGAAGTCCTTCAGACAACAAAAATTTAAAGCAGAGGAACCATGGCTTCAGAAATGGTCCTGCCGGACCAGGCTTTGTCAGAAATAATGTCCTCACTGAAGCTGGTATAGGGGTTTGGACAACTTGGAGTCAGTTAATGGCCCTGAAGCAATTCTCTCTTTAGCACTTTCAGCCTTGATCCCAAGATTTTTCTGCATCAAACCTTCTTAAAATGCTGGAGAGAGCAATTATGCTAGTGAATTATGAAATTATTATATGTGAGAGCATTTTGGTAACACATGTGATGAACATTTTGATCATCTGTTTGCTGTCTTCCACACACCACAGTCATAAGCTCTTCTCACCTCTCTCCTACTTTTAATGTAGCCAAAAGTTGTTGTGTGCTGGAGATCTCTAGTGCAGAAGCAGTTCCAGGACTTTTGAATCCCACTGGCATCAATATTTTGATCTTTATTTGCTTCCTGCATATGACTTCTTGCATACAGATTGCAGTCCATTACTGAATGATTCTACCCAAGAGAATGGTAAAGCTGATGTGCAACTGAATTAATTGCATGAGATCTATGTGTGCCACTGTGGGAAATGGAGAAGTACTAACCAGGGGCTCTGTTTATTTGCCAGATCTTTTTAGCATTTTGATAGAAATTGATGAAATGAGGCTGCAGAGAGGTTGAAGTACCTAGAGAGACTAAGGCATTTGTGAATTTATATTCCGATCCTTGGCTGAAACATATTTTTAATTGCATTTCATGACAACCTGAAACTTGAGAGAGATTTAAGACAAAGACTGCAAGGGCTTTTTGCTGTTTGTCCTGCCCAGCAGTGCAGCTTTCTCATGGCTATGATGGAGAGGTGTGGTTCCCTTGTGTGCCTGTGCCTTCTGAGGCACTGCTGTGGCTGTAACGGGTAACACTGACTTGTACTGTTTATTTCCTCCTTTGATCTAAATTTTTCCTCTCTTTTTGGGATCTGTAACCAGAAACTGTTCTCCAGATGTGTGACAGCCAACAGAGGTGAATGTGCAATTACAGAATGGCCCTGGGTGATTGCTACCAGCTTGTCCTCTTGGCAGCACAGGCAAAATTTGAATTGGCAGGAAGGCAGAGCAGCCCCTGCAGCACTGCCATCGCCGAGTGACTCGATGTGCTGAGCTCCTTGGCCTCAGTAACAGGCAGCTGGAGCCCCAGAGCCGGAGTGTCTTGTTGTGCTCTGTGCCCAGCACCGCTGAGATGATGCAGAGCTAAAGAAAAAGGAGTGGTGGGGTAGAGCAGCCGCCATACAAATGCTGCTCTTACACTCTGTACTGCCCAGAGGGCAGGTACCTGCAAGATTACCTCCCACAGCAGCACAGACGGGCAGTAGGGACTGTGTGTGCTGGCAGTGTGGCCATATAAGCAGCTGCACAGGACCAGATGAAAGAGCCATTTAGCCTGTTTTGCTTTCTCTGGGCTTGGGACAGTCAAGTCTCTGTCCTCACAGCTCCCAAGTCACCATGGCTCCTTCCTTCTCCACACTGAACTGGTCTGCAGGGGAGGTGAAAGCCTGTGTCAGTAGCCTCAGTAACCAGCTCAGCAGAGTGCTCAGTCTAAAGGCTTCTGACAATCACACTTTCTTTCTTATTATATTTTATAGTTATTCTGTATGTTGTAGTGGCAGTACTGTTCTGGATACTTGAACCTTGTAAATGCATTTTCTGTGCGTAGAACACAAGGCAACCCCTTGCCATCAATGGTCTTGCGAGTAATTGTTCTGTTTCATTGTGGGTCTGATGCCTCTCTGTACAGGGTGGTGGCAACGTGAAGGTTTCCTTAATGACCTACACTGATAAACCACTGTTCACAATGCTTAACTAGGCTTCACCACTGTGGAGAGCTGTCTCTGTTGAACTCTGTGAATAAAGATTGTGAAGAGTAGAAAGAGTAGGCAAACTGATGGACACTTTACAGACCACTGTTATTTTGGATCCAGCCATCCAAATATATCTACGGCATCCCACCATCACAGACCTGCTGTAGCAGAGCTTTTGCCATGGATCTATGAATGCCAAACTCATTAGCTACAGACAAATAACATCTGAATAGTGTTTGCCCTCCAGTGGATGACAGGGATGGGTGTCATGCTGGGAGGAACTTGTACACTGGTGCTGCTCACAGAGTCACAAGAACATTTCTGGTTAAGTAGTTTTGCAGTTCAGTGTTCTCTTGCTGATCTGTGGCTGTGGCTGATACAGGTGTTTAGCATCCACGTGCAAGTCCCAGGATGCTGCTGCACTGAGCAAAGCTGTTACAGGAGAATGACTGCTCTCACAGTTCCATGGTTTCATCCTTTCCCTGAATGTTTGAAAGCCATTGGGCTGTGCATCTGTTCCCCTTCCTGCCAGTGCTGCCAGCACAGTGTGATCCTAACGGGTGCTACAGTGACAATTACAGTCTGTGTGTTCTCTGCAGGCTGCCAGAGCCTGTTGGATCATCACAACACAAATGACACCTGGCTGTTCAGCTCTAGGATTGTAATCTGCATCCCCAAGTGCACCATATAGGAAGTACCAGAAGGCACAAGGTCCTAATGAAGGAACTTTCACAATGTGTTTATTTTAAGCAGTTAGAAATTACATGTATGCAGTGATTCACAAGGGAAGTGGTCTCTACCAGAATAAACATATGGAGCATCCTTGTTATTTCACTCAGTAATGAAAAATACATCTCAAAAACTTCTTTTCTGTACAGAGAAAGACTAAAACTTTTTGTGCTTTTGAAACTGTTATCTCTACTGCAAACTGTCCTCTGTGTTGCTGCTTCACAGACTGAAATAGAACTGTTAGTTGACAAAATAGTACTGATGTCTTTACCTTTGGTGACCTATAGGAAGACTTGTGTTTGTCTTCAGGCTGCTTTTGTCTGTATGCTCTGAGAAGTCTTGTGCCTTTGGCCTGTTTTGGACAGAAAGGTGAAAAGCTCAAGTGGAGGAAGGAGAATTGATCTTTTGAGAGCTGCAAGAAAAAAATAAAGTACTGCAGGACTTTCCTTCTAAGGGAGCAAAACACTCCCTTTTAAATGAAGACTCTGTTTACACGTGTTAATTCCCTTTGGTTTTTTGTGGGATAGAAAGGTCACTTTGTGTCTCTCTAAGCTATGAAAAAATCAATGGTTTAATCAATTTCTAAAGTAGATTTAGTCAAAATGACTACCGTGGTGTGGCTTGGGCTTTGATGTGTGAAGGTGTCCCAAAAAGCTGCTAGAAAAGTCAATGCAGGGCATTGCTGGAAATAAACTTACAGAAATGGTAGAGGAATTCTCTGTCCCATTCAGTATGTCCACAGGGTGTTTTTTTCCCCTTGCCCAGTCCCAGCATGGCTTCCTCCTGGTGTTCCCACTGAAAGAATGGATTGCTGCGAGCAGATCAACAAAAGCAGTCATGCAGTTCACTTGAGCGATCATGCATAAATATGAGGGGACTTTCTGCTGTTAAAACTGATGGGTAGCTTTCTCTGAAACCATTTTTCCACAGGCTGCTTGTTCTGCTATTTGGAGCTGTCTTGGTGATCTTGTCCCTGACAGACAGCCAGGTATTGGTGTTCCTCGGTAGCTGGGCTGGGGGGGTTCACAATGGAAGGTAAATTTCTTTCTTTGAAAATGCCAAGGTAAGGGTTGGTAAAAGCCACATGTTTCATTCTGCACTATTGCCTTGGAATTATTTTCTTTCAAGTGGTATAACAGGCAGAGCCCTTCCAGCTGTCACACACCCAAACCTGGGGTGTGTGACAGCTGGAACCTGCACACAGAGCATAAGCTCTCTGCCAGGTGCTCTTTGCAAACTTAGATGTGCATTTAATGTGTAACACAAAATGAGAAGCAACACAAAATGAGAAGTGCCACACAATGGAAATCTGGTTAGAGGTGGAAGTTCAATGGGCTTCCAGCTAGAAGAGAAGTAGAGGAAGGTACCAGTCCTTATGATATGGAATGCCTGGTTAATATCTACAAGGGGATCTACAAGGGATTAATACTTTTCATGCAGTCATCTTGAATAAGTCGGGTCTTTGGGGAGGTTTGAGATGGGTAATTAAAGCTTTTGATGTATACTTCAGAGGATATACAGATATACACCTCTGAAGGGATGGGTTGTGTTAACAGGAAGAAAGTGCTGCTGGAAAGAAACACGGCAGCAGGTGACCGTTCGTGTAATGTGTTTCTTGGATGTTCGACTTGGAGTCGTACAATGGTATGAATAATTGATCTGTGCCAACATCAACAGCATACCTCATAATTATTTAATTAAAAGAAAAGGCTGATGCTTCTGAAATCATGGGTTACTGGGTACATTTCAGAACGTGGTGTTCCTAACAGGTGACTTCAGCAAGCATCAGCAGTGTACTCCACTGTTCAGTAGTTCATCAGTATTCTGAAAATAAGTCTAAAGCCACTGCTGATGTTGATTCAGCAGAGAAGCAGGCCATGCTGAGGACAAATTGAAAACCATGGCTGTAAATGACTGGAATGTTGGGATTTTCTTGCTTGAATATCCTGAATAGTATGTAGGTCTTTGGCAGAATGGGGGAGGTAGTGAAGTTTTCCTTAGAACTTTTGGAGAAATGATTAAATGGTGATTAAGAAAGATGTGAGCTCCTTCCTCTCAGTACAGTCAGAAAATTGACTGTTAGTGAACTGACACAATCCTTGCAGCCTGATTTGTGTAGCTCCTCCATTATGCTGTAAAATGGGTTCAGTGAAATGACATCCACCTCATACAGACAAGTTTGGGCTTCTGTGTGCCAGAGATGCTGATTTTTCACTGATTGTGCCTCACCAAAGCAGTGACCCTGAAGAAGGGGGAAGAGGTGGGGGAGGACAATCAAATTGATATTTAAAAAACAACCAAAAAAAAGTTATAAACTGTTCAAGGACTCAAGAAAAGATGTCTTGTACTGAGACACTGACAGGACCAATCTGTTGATTGCTAAAAAAAGCTATTGAGAGGTGACTTGGTTAAAACATGTGCATAAGTGACTCTGAGGAGCTCCTCTTTAATCCAGCAGAGAAGGAATTAATGGCTCAAGGCAGAAGGCAAACAAATAAGAAATTAGTCTGGCCTCGCTGCCAGAAAGAATGATGGAGGCATTGTAGCAAACTACTAGCAGAGTAGTGAACTTACATTTTGACCTCCAAAGGCCTTTAGTCTGGATGCCATAAACCACTACATTTCACAGAACCACTTAATGGGCTTTGTGGAGGTGTGAGTGGATAAAATGGAACAGTGCCTGTGTGTTAGGCAGGAAATCAGAGCGGCTGTACCTTAAATTATGTGACTCTGACTAGTCCTGGTGCGATTGATTTCTGTTTTTCTGTGCTTTAGAAATAACCCCAAGACCAATTCAGTCATGTTCTTCATCCCTGTTTGTTCTTTTCTTTCCAAACTTTGTTTATGTCTAGATGCTTTATGCACCATAAGTGGTACATCCTGGATATAAAGAATCTTGTTCATGGCAGGAGTATCAACTTGAGGTTTGTTCTTCAAATATCTCCTGAAAATGAAATCTTCTATATATTTTTTAATATTTCTTAGAAATATCAGTGTAATGGTGAAATAAAATATTGTATCTCACCTGTTTTGCAGTATTTATTTTATTGATTAAATTTTCTAGGAGAGTAGCATTTTATTAAGCATTTAGTGTGTAAACCCATGTACTTTAAGGAATTGTGTTAAATTCCAATTGCATTTAAGTAATTCAGTTTCATAATCTTCTTTTGCATTCAATGTGAAAATCCTGTACAAGAAGTAAATCTGATGAATGTTGTCATTTAGCCTATGATTGTTTCAGAATAGCTTGTGATTGTTTATAGGCTGAAAACTAAAGAGTTTTACAAGGCTGGGAAATCATTGAGCTCATTTAGTCTGATGCTGTGTAAAAGCAAGGCAGTGGCCTTTCTTGAGTAAAAGCTACACATTCAAGTTGAGGCTGAATGTTAACAAAGAGAAGAGTTGCAAGTGATGGAGAGCTTGCCCTGCTAAATACATTTTAAAATACTTTTCAGAAAAGCTTGAAAAACAGACCTTGGTCTGCTCAGGCCAGAAATATGCAATTAGCAAATTATTAACCTTGTTGTGAATGGTTTAAATAACATGGTACTTGTTCTGTTTCACTTCTGATTGACTATATAATAGCCACCACCAGCAGTCTCTGCTGTGTGCTGGATTGCAAAATCTGCTAATTAACACATTAGTTTCATATTGCTGCTGCCAATGTTTGTATTGAAGAACGTGGCTTTTTTTGGCCATATGGATGGGTGGGAATATCAAGATTGTGTTATGGCTCTGTGCTCATTCATGTGTGATGCTTTGTGCTCTGTTTTTCCCAAGACATCTAATCAGGCTTGGGGCTGAGCAGTGCCTTTTTGGAGAATCTTTAACTGAAAGGTCAAAATAAGCACAAGGCCCAGAGACAAGTCTTGCTGTCACTCTTCCCAGCCCCCCCCGCCCTCCTTTGTGTGTGTCTCTCTCCACGTATACATATGTAGGAGTCCTTCACTCAGCACATTCATCTGTTATTTCTTTCTTGAGACCCAGGGCTTTTAAGTGCCACTCAGGGTCTTCCCAAACAGAACACAGCTCTGCCAGCTGGATCTCCCTCAGGCTGGGGGCTGGGGGAGGAGGAAGTGGGGGGATGATTTGTAGTTTGAGACCTCCTGGCACTCACCTGCTGATGGGGCTGCTGGCTTTGCACCATTGCCGTGCACTGTCAGCTGCCTGGCATCTGTGGGTCTCAATTAACCACGTGTAGGTAGACCAAGATTTACCCTAAAGGCAGTATTTGCTTGTGGACAGTGATCTGGTGGTTCTTCAAGGGAGTGGGAAGGAAAATGTGCCTTACAGTGGTCTCAAAGTGAGAGCTCCAAATGATGCCATGGAAGCTGAAGACTTGGATTTGCAGTCCAGATTGGGTCTGACATAAGTAAATTTGTTCACACTTACCCTGCTACCTCCCATCCATGCTCTGAAAGCGTTACCAGGAAACTCCCTGTGGGAGAGCATAACCATCAGGAGGGGGAAATGGTAAAAAATCTGGGTGTTTATTCCAGCTCTCAGGGTGCATCTGAGGAAGATGCCTTTGTTTTATTGAATGAGAGCTATTTTATGGTATTGATGGGCTTGTGCCTGTTGTAAGATCATTTGAGGCAGTCAGCTCTTTTGCTTTTACTGCCTCTGTTTCAGCCCTGCTTGGTTTCTCCTTTCCCTTACTCGCCAAGTGCAACTGAAAATGAGGTACTGAAGCAGCCCATCTAGTTTTTTGTCTGCAATCTAGCAAATGTTAGTGCTGGAAAATGGGCTCTTGCTGCTGTTTGTCTGGTAACATTACCCTCTGTTGTTTCCTTGTGCTGCTTTTGAAAAATGCTGGTTTGGTTTCTGTATGAGAGGTGGTTGGCCCATAAATGTATTCCAACCCACCTAATAATTCTTTTCTAAAATCTTTCATCAGGTCTTTTCTGTTATATAGTTTAAAAAGAAAAAAACCCAAATGCCTTCCTTCACCCCTGGAAACAGCACTCGTCTTGTTCTGCTGAGCTGAGTGCTGCTCATACTGATCACTGCTGTTCCCTTTGTCTTCATTTATTTTAGAGTTAAGTTATAAGCTGTTTAAGACTGGGCTATTTTTGTTCTGTATTTTTGCAGGATCTTTTACATGGGTCTTCTAAACACTAAAATAAATGCTATTAAAGACAAAAGTACCATCTGTATCAGGGCAAGATGGTCATTGCTCTAAAAATGAGGTTTTGTGGATTTATTCTGATAAAACATTTTGGTAAGCACATGCCTGCACAGAGGAATGACTAGGTCAGGGCTGGACTTAGGGCCATCTTCTGTCTTTATGTTGGCTTGCCCTTTGTCAGCCAGATGCCTTACGATCCCACCTTCTCCCTCCGATCCCACCTTCTCCCTCCGTGCCTATTTTGACAGTAGCTCTGGTGCTCAGCAGGGGCTCCCTGGCTGTGTTTGCTTTAGCTGGAGAGGTGTTTGCCTTCACTGCAGAATTCCAGTTTCCAGCTGCCGGGAAACCTGGAGTGTTTTTGTTGATTTATTAGGGCAGTGCACCTCAGGAATGCCTTTGCTAAGGAGCGGGAGTGATGGAGAGGATCCTGCCTGATGCGGTGTGAAGCCTTTTTGTTTCTCTTTACAGAAACACCAAGCAGGAATTCCCCAAAGCAAGGCAGGGGAAAAAAATCTCACTTGGCTGACTATGGAGAGTGTCAAAGTGAGACTCAGTTAGATTTCCCTGGCATAGAATTAAGGAGGTGAATGACAGCTGCAATTTGAAGTGAGTTTTTGTGGGAGATGATACTGTGAATTGCCCTACCAGAGGTTTTGTATGTGTTTGGTTGGTGTTAAGAGCTGGCATTCCTGAGCCACTGACAAGGGCTTTTTTCTGGGACTTGGCTTTGGGCCATCTAAATGTTTTGCACTTGGAAGAAGCAAGTTTCAACCTCTTTGGACTTGCAAACTTCTAAATATTTTACAATATGGATACAACAGTGGATTTAGTTTTTTAATTATCTTTGGAGACAGCAAAAGTCTATGGACTACAAGTTTAAAAACCACTGACGTGAGTGTGTCTTCCTGTAGTGGGTTCATTAGAACACCTTAACCTCTCTAATGTGTTGCAGCCATATGATGTGCACTCCTTTTCTTTTCTTGTCTTGCATGTCCACACAAATACACGTTTCTGGACTTTTTCTTTCATTTGAGGTTTTGGAGGCTGTTGCCCCAGGTGATCTGAAACCAGCACTGAGGAAAATGTTAGGTGTTTGTACAGGGTAGCGTGGTCAGCTGGTCACTTTGTGTTGATCAAGTATTTGGTAGTTGCAGAGTAGGTTGTGTTTATGGGGCATTGGTGCTGAGAAGGAATTTCCTTTCCTGGCTGAGGTAGAAAGACTGTCCATGTACAGCTTTATTCCTTTGCCTTAGCATTCCTTGAGGTTGTTTCCCTATTTTACAAATGCATCTTTTGAGAACTGCCAGGAAAATGTCTGTCTCAAATGGAAATGGAAATTTCTGAGCTCACAGGAATGAAAACCTTTGGGTCAGTGCTCACTGAGTGAAAAGAGGATTACCAACCAGCCATTCTCCAGCAAAGCAAAGTCTGCAGAGACCCTCTGAAAGTTACTGGCTTTCCCAAGGAAGGGTGCTTGTGAATAGAATTGAATAAGGTTGCTTGCGTCTCTCTTGGCTTCCCTGCTGCAAGTACAGAAAGCAGTGAAACTTGGAACTCAGTAGATGCCTGAATAAAATGGGAAATGTTTGGGTTTTTTTTTTTTAATTAAATGCCTTGTGAACAGGTCTAGAGCCAGTGTTCCTGCATTACTGTAAGAGAATTAATGGGTTTGTGACTGCATTTAGGCCTGAAAAAAACAGGGAGGCAATGCTGATTTTTCCAGAACTGCTTGAAGGGTTCAGAAATGAGAATGGTGTGCTGGAGCAGATGCAGATGGCTTATTTTCACTGGGGACTGTTAAACCTGCCAAAGTGTAAACTGCATCTTAAAAGGAAGATGTGAGACAAGGCCTGCACATCTCTCCCTCCTAATTACTACAGCTCAGCTGCTGCTGTCTCTTATGCTTACACATCTGAAAGGTGACAATGACAATGTCTTGAATGGCAAAGCAATAGCAAGAAGGGTCTCTTTTTTTTTTTTTTTTTAGCTGTAATCTGAAACAAAGAAGTTATTCAACTAATAGTCAAAAATATGCCTATGAAAAATCTTTCTCCCAGAAACTGCAGCTGTTATTCCAGAAGACAAATTTCTGTAGATTTTGATGGCTTGTCTCCTGAGTGATTACAGGTAAAGCAGCAACCAACTTTCTCCTCTTTCCCACACTGACAGCCCCAGGAATGTTCACCACAGTAGTGGGACTTCCATTTTTGCTGTCCCTGCAGTTCTGCACTGGGTTGCCTCTGTACACATTATCTTTTTCAAGAAATTGGAAAGTTCTTGAAACCTGTTCTGGCAAAAATCTCCTGTAACATTTTCACAGTGGGTACTTTAGATGCCAAAATACTCAGTCTTTCAGATCCTCATTGCTCAGGGCATGCAAAAGACAAGGTAGTTTATATGGCCTCCTCATAGAGGAACAGGTACTTCAGGGGGAAAGGATGGTACTGGGGTTGTGATGGCATTGCAGTGGCACAGCAAGAGTGGAGGCAGTGGCAGCTCCCACCTGGGCTGCGGGTGATAGTTTTGGATTTGGTGTTTCTCTCTGAAAATCTGTTTAGGTCACAGCCTCTTGTGGCAGTCTTGCTGGTTAGCTATAAATGCGTTCAATCTCTCCTCACCCATGACCCTACTCTGTTTCACCGTATCCCTGTAAATCTGGTTTAAGAAACAGCTTTGTGGTAGTTTGTCTTCCTGCCTCCTCGCCTGTTCTGTTTAGATCAGGAGAACATTCTGCGAGGGCAGGATGGGCTCTGATCATACACTGCATGGGCTGATGGGGCTCCTCTTCTCTGGGGAAAAACACACAGCAGAAAAAAAGGCAAAGCAATGTTAAAAAGGACAGATTTTTTAGGTGAGAGGAGAATGTCCTTCATAGCCAGTTCACAAATAGGGAATAAAAGTTGAAGCAAGGGGATGCCTGTCCATTTGTATCAGCCTGGGAAATGGCAGATTTCTCTCCTGAGGCCTTTGCCTCAGGCATCTTGCCAAAAGTCGTCTAGTCGCTATTCACTTCAAACACATGCAGTTCCTAAGCCAGAAATATGCAGAAAGCTCATGAACTATGATCAGCTGAAGGCCAGACAGCATGACCTGGTGCCTCATAAAAATCAATGAATTGAAGAGCTGTGACTTCTGGATGCTTTGGAAGTATGAGCAGCACCTGCGGTGCAATGTGAACCTAAAGAGCATCACGGGGTAATCAGCTCAAATGTGGATCTAACTTGTATTTATGGTAGGAAAGGATCCTGGAATCTGTGCTGAAAGAATTAGAATTTGCATAAGTGAAGTGTTTTGGCAAATACAAGCAGTTACTTTCTTCATGGATCCTGTGTATGGGCTTTCTTTTTTCAGAGCACAGGGAATTCAAGACAAATTTTTCTTTGGAGCTAAAAGGCATGTTTTTAGCAAAGGCAGTGCAAGCAGTGTTGGGACAGACTCCAGGTCTTTGGTGTTCCTGAAGAAACACAAACAACTGCAGAGAAGGGTATAGCTCAGATCCTTTTGCCAGCATGCTTAGCAGGCAGCCCTGTACCAGATCTGGTTCAGGCTTCGACAAGTGACCTCTGTCACTGAAGGGAACATAAAGAGCCTCAGTGAGCTTTGGCTGAACTAGGCTTTTGCCTGTCTGCTCTGGAGAGAGAGTAACCTCAGTGTTCCCTTCCTTCCCTCCCTCAGTGTGTCTGTGAAAATACTAACTTGATTTAGCTGCCAAAAAGAGACATTTGAAAAGTATACATTGCTCTCCTGTGTCCCAACTTCTGTAAAATATGGGTTATGGTTGGTTCCTGTATATGGCACTCAGTAATTTTACAGAAGAGAAAATGGCACCACTGCAACTATCCACACAACACTTAATATAGTGAGGTCTTAGTCTGTACTAGGACTCCAGAGTGCTATTCTGGGCATTATGAACCCGATTATATTACACATAGAGCTTAGATGGCTCATAGCCACGCTCAGGATATTAACTGTTTCTATTAAGCTTTGCATTTAGAGATCCTTCTGGCAGAGGAGGGCAATGCTGGACGAGCTGGCATTTCCACAGCAGAGCAGTGTGTGTGAGTATGGTTAGGGAGTGTTTTTTATTTCATTTATACAAGGGATAACCCGAGTTCCGGAGCTTGCTAACTTACGGATGCTCAGTATAATAATCCTTATGATGTACTGGTTTTATAGCTGCAGGTGTTGTGGAGGAGATATTGATGTAGATGTACAGGAGTGCAGGGAAAAACCTTACAAAGTGCTATAAATGTATCATAAGGGGAAATCCATATGTAGTGTGTCATCTGGCAGAAAATGTGATAAAGTGGCATTGACAGTGATTACTTGTGATTCTTGACAGCCTGTGCCCCTGAAAGAGTGTTTTTAAGACTTGGTTTAGTTTGTGATGAAGGTGGCTATAGGAATAGTGAAGGTCCTTCCGTTTCTTTAAAAAAAACAAAAAGTTTCTTTTCATGATTTTGTTTTGTGCTGTTCCAGTTTTTGTAAAAACAAACACCCTGAAAGCCCAAACAACAACAGTAATTAAAGAAACCCTTTGTGGATCACCTCTGTGACCCAAACAAAGTTGATGAGTTTCTCACTGTTTGAATATGCATTGTCTGCCAGGTGGGAACTGTACAGCTCTTCCTTCCCTCATCACTCTGCAAGTGCAGGAAGAGATAAGAGGAATTTATTTAATCCTGCCCTCACACTGCCCGAATTTGAAGCACACTACCAGCAGACAGGTATGCCAAATTTGGAGTCTAAATGGCTGCCTTGGGTAGGAAAGGAGGGCAGAGAGTATGGCTGTCAGGGATATGAGGCACTGGGATAGTGCTAATGGGAGAAAAGGGGTGCTGGATGTGGTAGCACGTGCTGTTGGGAAAGCAACCTCTCATCTTGCCCTTGAGGTAATGAGAATTTGCCTTTGCAAGGCTTGGGGTTAAACTCTCTTCCCAGCAAAACTGCAGTTTTCTCTGTACTGGGAGAGATACAACTGTTGAGCAGGGACTGGCTACTGTGCAGAGAAGTTATTCTTTGCAGGAGACAGAAACAAGTGGATGGCAGCATCCCATGTGCCATGTGGATCCACGTGCCTCTGTTCAGTTCATACTTAGGCTGATGGAGAGGGGTTGAGTTTGCTTGTGTTTTACTGATGAATATCCCCTTTCTCAGAAAGTAAACAGCTGACATCTTGACCTTGCAAAGCTTGGACATCTTTACCTTTTGAAAGCACTGCTCTCCAAACGTAGGTCTATAGTGCAAGAAATACATGTGATGATCTTGGTGTTCCTGTGCCTTCTCAGCTACATTTTTTGTCTTGGATGCCAGTGACCCTGAGATTTGGACATTTCCCTCTGCTGTTCTGTGTTAAAAATGAAGAACAAACTGTAATGTGTGGAAGAAGTTTGTGTGATGGAACCCATCAAAATAAACTTGAGGGGGTGGTGGTGGTTGAAAGAGCTTGGCTGAAACCTGGTAATTGGGCTGGATATAGTGAGAAGGAGAAGGGGAGCCAGGAAGGGACTGAATGGAAATCAGTCCCCAAAATAAATATCCCATGAGTGGGGCATGAAGAGATAAAGAGTCTCCTTCAAATCAGATACTGTGCCTGAGCATTCCTCCAGAATTTCCTGCAATTTAGACAAATGACCAACTTCAGATTTTTTAAGTGGTGTTTGTGTTGAACACTTGCAGGCGTGCGTTCCCATCCAGCTGCTGAGCAGAAATCCTTGTTCTTCAGTCTTGCTGGGAGCTGCTTTGCGCTTTTTTGGGGCAGCAGCTTTTGCAATAGGAGCTCGCCCCCCCCCCCCGCCCCTTTCGGCCCCAGGATGGCTTTTTCTGTGAAAGAAGCCAGCGCAGCCAGGCAGACATTATCCCCTTGCCGGAAGGAGAGACCCGGGCTCCCTGGGGAGGAGGGACGGGGAGCTGGTGATTCATTGCAGCTGGCTGCAGTTTGGCCTCCTCTCTCTCTTTGCCCTGGGTGCCAGGGAGTGACAGCTTGTGGGCAGCAGGCCAAGCTGTGAAAAGAGGAGTGTGTGAGGCCTTTAGCTTTCTCATGCTTTATCAAGCTGCAAAGAATAGCTCGATATTCAGCCAGCGTTGGTGCAGGTCAGGAGAATGGAAATGCGAACTTAACTCTTGACATGCTGGCTGATGGCTGACCGCAGGCTCTGCGCCCACGAGGGCGGCTTTGTACCGCAGCGTGTGGGGCAAAAGGCAGGAAAAGTGCCTTGATGACATGGTAAAGATAACTTTTTGTTAAGTGGTCAGCCTCTGGGACTTTCTGGAAGAGTGAAAAGATGAAAAGAGAGAGGGCTTTCCTCTTGTGGCTTGCTGTCTGTGTGCTGGCGGAGGATGGAAACACTGGAGAGCAGAGCTGCAGGAGTGACGAGCATCCTGGCAAAGCGACAGGGACTGTGGTGGACGAGCGGCAGGTCTGTCCTTTGACTGCTGGCACAGCACAGGGGGCTGCGGTGCAGGTGCCCGTCGGTGCCGAGAGCAGGACGGGGCCGTTCCCGGGGTGTCCCCTCGCGCCGAGGTCCTGCCAGCCTATGCGGAGGGCTGCCCGCCGGCGCGCAGGGAGTTAAGCTCCTCTTTGCCCGGGGGTGAGCCTGCTTCGGGGTGTTGAGCTCCATTCCCACGGCTTTTCCTTTCTGAGGGCTGAGGGAGGGACCGCCTGGAACAAGTAAAATGCCCGGAGGCTGGAAAACAGCATCCCGGCCCCTCTGTCCTTGTGTTGGTCTGGGAGGGATCTGCGCTTCACGGCAGGCTGGGCAGGGGCTGCCAGCCAAGGCCGGGGTCTGTCACTGCTGGGCAAGAGCTTGGGTTATTTCTCTCCTTTAGGCAAAGAGAGATGGCTTTGCAGGCAGTAGAGCGCCTGCCTAGGGACTGAAGTAACCGCATCCTCAGCTGGACGGACGTAAAGTAGAAATGAAGCCAGAGAAGTCCCATGGGCAGATCACAGCACAGGTTAACACAGAGGTTTTGTGGCTGAGGGAGAGCAGCAACACTGGGTTCCCTGCAGCACATGCATGTTTCTCAAAGGTGTAAGGGAGCAGAATCCTTCTTTCCCGATGCTCACTCTGCCTTCTCCTCCTGCATCACTTTGAGCTGCTGAGTTGAGGTGTTTGAAGCCCTGAGGAGCAGAAAAAGGGCAGGTGAAAGTCTGAGGGGCCGGCTAAGGGAGTTAATGGGTGCTCAGAGCTCAGCCTGTGGCTGTCTGCAAGCCTAAATCCCACTCTTTCTCCATCAACAGAGCAGGGGTCTGTTAGAGCTGGAGAGCTTTGCCACGTCCCAGTTTGCTGTGGAGCTGAGCATATCTGTGTGAGGTACTAATCCCGGCCAGCACCAATCTCCCACCAGAGGGAGAAGGGAGTTTGCACACCTGTTCAGCCCCTAGAAAGACTCTGAAGTTGTCTCTGAGGTTTAAGGTGTGCAGTCCCTATTCTCAACAGCTTCTGAATTCAAGGCAAGGTGAACTGATGTGAGCAAATGGGAGCCAGCAGCAGCATAAAGGAGAGAGAGGGCTTGGAGTGCAGTTACACAGTTTGATTCTGCTGGGCTGTGTTTGTGCTGTATAGACCAGGTTATGCCAAACACCTGGCAAAGGTGTGGTTAGAGACTGGATTTTTGCTTGTGCGCTGGGTGTCTGGCCGTGTATCTGTCCCAGATCCTCTTTGCAAAGAGTGAAGTACTGTGATCCTCCCACTTGCTGTGCTGGCTCCTGCCTCAGGAGGATCTGCAGGGGAGAAGGTTTGGGAAGTAGTATTGCTGTGTGGGCAGAGGCTTTGTGGAGCCCGGGTTAGCACCCAGATACAGACCTGAGTGATAACAGCGTGCAAATATCCTGCAAATACCAGACTCATGGTGGATCTTGTTGACTGTTAAATGCCAAAATCCTAAGAAAGACTGGTAGGCAGGAGCCCTTGTCCTCTTTTCTGCACCCAGGCACCTAGGTCTGTTGTCGAGTGTTCTGCAGCTCTTTGCTCTGTCCGTTTATTCAGGCAGCGCTGGGGAATGTGGCTGGAGTGGGAGCTGGGAACCCAGGCTGATCTGAGCCCTGTGCAACACAGACCTGCAGTGGATGCACAAAGAGAAACTCACTGGCTGTGAGGTAGCTTGGGACCCAGGTGCAGCGAAGGCATCAGCAAGAGCTGGCTCCCCTGCAGGGACAGGGGGTGTGTTCTCATTGTGCCTGTTCTGGTTTGCTCCTGTGTAGCCTCTTCTCATTATTCTCGCCTTGAGCTGTCTCAGGCCCGAAGGCAAAGTGCTGCAGAAAGCTCTGTGGGCTTTCCCTTGGGAGTTGTGGGGTCTGTGGAGAGTGGCTGTTCAAGGGAAGCACTGCAGTGGGCTGAATTGAGGCTGTTTCAGGCTGCACAGCTCTGAGCTAATCTCCCAGAGGCAGAGACATTACTCACCAATCAGGAATGTGTCTGTTATTTTTCCTAATGAGAACAAAACATTTTATCCCTGTTCATTAGCAGAGAGTTAGCGTGTGCAGTTGCTATGCCAACAGACTCCTCTTCTCCACAGACACACTGGGGGTGTCCTCCATGCCATGGTTAGAAGGGTGAACAGGAAGGCTGGTTCTGGCAAGAAAAAGATACCATTGTTTTCCCAGGGCTGCCTGGACTTTGTGCAGCTGGCCAGACCATGCCTTCTCGGGGGAAGGGAACCACAGCGGGAGTCAAGTGCAACAGATTTAATTTATTGGAAAAATAGTCTTTGCATTTCATGCTCTGTTGTTTTTTCCAGCTTGAGGCACACTCTTCAATAAGAGAAATGAAGGTGTCTCAACGTTCCCAAGAGTCCAGATGGTAAGCAAAATGTGCCGGGGGTCAGCACTGGGATGCCCATGGACTGCTGCAGCCCGCTGGGCTCCTCCGTGTTCCTGATCATCTCTGTGTGTGTGGCCACTGTCATGCTGGGCAGCCTCTGGATGCTGCTGCGTGACGAACCCACCTGACCAACTGTACCACCTGTGATTAGTTGGACGAGTTCTCCAGGCACGTGTTCTACTGGAAAGAGTGAGTGGCTGTATGTGGGAGTGTTCACTTGTTCTCTTTGCAAAGGGAACATTCTCTTTATGCAGGGAAATCCTGTGAAGAATGAAGGACATCTCTTCAACAGCAGCTCTGTTCTATAGAGTTTTGCTGTAAGCAGATCTATTTACTCCAGAGGTTGCCTATTTGCTTGTCATTTTTGTCTTTGTCACCCCACATTTCTTGAGAGAGTGATTGGTAATTGTGGGTTGCTTCCAAAGTCAGGCCACTACACCTTTTACAAGAGTCTTCTTGGCACATCCGGTGCTGCACTTGAAATATAAAAACTAACTTTTAAACTTTGAATTTTCTGCAGAAGGGAATTAGTTCAACCTACAGACAGAAACAAACCAAAAAAACCCTGAAACTAAAACGTGAGTTTCTGATGGTGATCTATAAGTAGAAATGGGCTGGTGAGTTGCCAAATCTGCAGACAGACTCCTGGAGCAGGAGTGACGTTCATCTCTGTCTGTCAATCACCACGGAGTGTGATGAGCTGCTTTGTGCTGGCTGAGCTTTGTGGTGTTGACAGCTGAAGACCCTTGAAGAAATGTCTCCCTGAAACTGAATTCTTTCAGGCTGCTTCCTATTAAACAGGATAGTTACGACTCCGCTGTCGGTTTGCCTGGTGAAGCACTCTGTAGGTGAATACACGGAATTTGATTATGGGAATTTGAATATCAAATGTGGGGTGGTACACCAGAGATCCTAGACTGAATGAGTTGCTGGAGACCTGCAAATCTGCATGAACTTATGGCTGAGAAGTGAAACCCTGGCACCTGGATACTAGGAGCTGATGTAGATGAGTCACTGACTTTTGCACTGGAGAGATGAGTATCACATTAGAGCACTGGGACTACAGGAGCCCTTCATCAGAAGGATGTCTGCTTGTTAGGTTTGCAGCTCTAAGAGCAGGAGGGATCAGCAGATGTAAAAACAATGAACAAAACCAGACAGCAACCCCCAGCCCAGACCTCTCTGGGTGTGCAGCCTGTGTGGTTTCAGTTTGGTAGTAGACCTGGATTGAAGATAATAAAGAGGAAGTTTTCAGAAAACGTCTTTCAGTCTGGAGCATCCAAGAATAAAACCTGAATACATATAACAAATGTACAAAGATTGGTGAGTCTGGTTGCCTCAGCTTTGCATTGCTCTGGGTGGTTCCAGTAAAACCACTAAATCAAAGCTGTTTGAAATTAGGAATGAGTAAGTACTTGAGATGACTTGAATTCAGGCCAGTCTCTTCTGGATCCGTGCTTTCAGGGTGCATAAAAAATACAAGATTGTAAGGAGGCCAGAGGACTATATATTGTGTTCTTTGAGATACTGAGCTGATTCTGTCCAGATCCTGTTGAAAAAAGTGCTCCAGAAGAAGTGCACTAGAGGACATGCTTTTTTGTACCTTTAAGTGTGAAAGATCATGTCTGAACAAACTAACTTCTGAAATGTGAGTTACGGTTATTATCGGAGTCGCGCTCGATTTCATTCCTGTGCAGCCGGAGTGGCAACTTGGTGTTACCTAGGAGAGTGTTACTTGTTCCCTCCTGTTCCCTGCCCTCCTTTTTAAGCAGTTCAGGGACTGATTTTCTGCCCTATTTTCTGTGTACCACCACTTTTTAAGAGTAAAGATAAACACACAACTGTAGTGCTGTGTGCAAGGCAAGAATTCTTCAGGAGAAACACTCACCTTTGCCTCTGAAAACACCTCAGATGTTCACAGAACCTTGGGAGAAGGGGTTTTTTTGTTTTTATTAGGACCAGTTAAGGCCATTTGTGGGGTGAAGCGTTCCTTCTAACCCTTAGAGTATGGTTCAAAACCCTGAATTGTGGAGTAGGTTTATATTTTTAAGAAGCTGTTAGCACTGAGTATTGTAACTCCAGGTAATATGTTGTTCTGTTGGATTTTAAAGGCCTTCCTTCTCTTTTTTAATTCCAGTTATACTTCTACATATCTTCTGCATCTTTAAAAAATGCTTATTTGACTCTTAATAAAAACTGGCAAATAAAACTGGCAAAGGACAGAGTAAAGCCAGGAAAGTTATTTCAGCCTGACAAGAAAGTTTAGGTTGCTTAGTCAGCTAAGTATGTATTTTTAACAAAGTTCTATATCTCATAAAGAATATGAGAAGCAATTAGGATTGCTGCATTTGTGGAGGAAATCACTCAGGATTTTCAGGGAGTCACGATACAAACAGTCTCCAAACCCAAATATTCTTATATGACTCTGCAGGAGAACAAGGTCTGGTAACAATGTTTTTCTGCCTAGGGTCAGGAAATCTCTGAATACTGTGCCCATACTTGAGGAAAAACTTCTGGACTGAAATGTTCATAAAGAACATATGACAGAATTAAGCTCTGGCACACCAGAGGGATCTACCCTTTATCAGGGCAGGCTAATTCAAACATAAGATAATTTGTATTTTCAAAGAACTGACAGGGAGAGAAAGCTTTTTAAAAATACACCCTATTCTGGAGGAAGAAAGGTGCAGCTTAATGCTGTGGCTTAAAAGTAAACTTGCTTTTAAACACTCAGTTTAAGGAGTTAGGCTGAATATTTTAACAGAGAACTGATGGGCAATTCACTACAGAGGTGGGGAATCCCTGCTGTATCTGATAACCATCACACTAGTTCCTCCGGTTCTTATGGAAGTTGAGTTTTCTACAGCTTTAGGAAAACCATTGCCATCTTAATAGAGTTATCTTTTTAGAGTTTCTAGAAATGGAACAGCAGCAACAGTGAACAGAGGTGAGTCTTACCTTCTATACAAAGAGCAACAGAATAAGTTGGGATTCTTCCACCTGAAAAAGAATAAATGACATTTATCTTCAATTCCTCAATTGCATGGAAAGTTTAGAGGGGGAACAACCTTTTTTTTTCCCTTTCCATTACAAGTATGAATAGGTATTGCATGGAGACATGTAGTAAGCTTAAAACCAAATAGCATCTTAGTCCTTGATGTGTGCAGTTAACCTGGGATGCTTCTTGTCACAGGATATTGTGAATGCCAGACATCTGTGTGTACATGAGGACATGGGGCAGGTCTGTAGAAGAAGGAGCCATTGAAGGTTACAAAATGCATAGGAACCACCCTTATCCCAAGAAGTCCCTGAGCTGCTCATTTTTGAAGCCTGGGAGAGTATTGAGGGAGGTAAATACTATGTGCTTGCTTCAGTCTTTTGTTTCAGACCAGAGCCAGACAAGTGCAGCCTGGTTTGTCAGCATGGGGTGGGAGGGGGGATGTAATAAAACTGGTTAAAAAAGAGACTGGCACAGCTTGTGTTCTAGGTTGGTTCTGTGCTGCTTGTGATGAACAGCATGTGCCTCTTGCTTGCTGAAGGCACTGCCTTGGGCTGCTGGAGTCTGCAGGCTGTTGACTTGAATTTGAAGAGAGGCAGAGAGTGTATTTCCAGAAACAACTCAGGTAGGAAGGGTGGTGTGAAGATGAATATTGTAAGCAGAGAAGCTGACTTTCCCCTTTTCTCAGTGGCAAATGCTGTTCCTGCTATTATGGGATGGTAGATTTTACTGAGATACAGAGACTGCCTTATTGCTGATTGCCTACATCTTATTTGTGTTAATTTCCCTCCTTTGAAAGGGTGTTTCTTGCTTCATAATGGACTCTAACCTTATTTGAGCTAAAATGGATGATAAGACGATGCATGAACAGTAAAACCTCTGTTCCAAAGCCTTTTCAAACTAAAAATGTCATGGCCTACGTGAGGTTCATACTCTTCAGAAGTACTCAAAACACTGGTCCTATTTTAGGTCCTGTCTAAACATTTAAAAATAACTCAGAAACAGGGCTCACTTCTAGATGCTTCACCCTTGAAAGTCTGCTCTTGCACTTGGTTTTAGATGCTTACCCAAATGTGCAGAGGGCACAGTACAGAACAGCCCTAGTTGTTCCTTTGAACTTCTGATTTCAGAAGGAAGAGAACAATGTCAGGCCATCTGTTGTTTTGTCTCTAGGGACGTGGTCTCTGCTGTTTGGCAGTATCCTTTTGAGTTTTGGGGGGGGGTTTAAACTTTTTGTTGACTAACTTTGCTGCTGTGGTCCCTGGGGAGCAGCTATGCAAAACTGACCGGTAGCGGAACTGTGTTGATGTGTATTCTTGGAGGCAGGCTCTTATGACTGAAAACTGAGTTAGTGTATTTTGGGAAACTACAGGTCCTCTCCAAGGATGCAGTCTTGTGTGCGTATTGAGTTCTGTAGTGAAAGTTACTCCATGGAGTGGCTGAGGAGTCACATGCTCAGATTACAGCTGTGGGGAATACAGACAGGCCTGTGCCTGAGGGAGAATCCAGGTGGAGTATGGACAGGATTAAGACAAGGGTCACCTTGGGGAAGACTGGCACCAGGTGGAAGGCCCTGAAGTTCCTTTCCTGTTAATTGCTGCCCCATTATCTTGATTTAGTCAACTCTTTGATGCAGGAGGAAGTTTCTATCCCAAACTCTCAACTCTCTCATCATTGCAGAGTAGCAGTGGGCTCAGTTGTTACCCCATTTACAGATTATCTTTCCTGGTTTGTTCTCAGTTTCTCAGTTACTGTTTTCATCAGTAGCTTGGCTCAAGCAGTGATTCTCTCTCATCTTGTTCCTGTGCGTGCTGGACCTGTCTGCCATTCTTCAGATAGTCTGTCCAGATTAGATTTAGTTTGAACCCATCTTTAGCCAGTATGATCTTTTCTATTCCTAGCTGATCCATGATTTTAACTAGTGTATTTCCCACTAAGCCCTGAGAAGATTTAAACTAAAACTTTTTTATGAGGCTAAATTTGTGTCAGCCTCACCATGGCCTCCTGGGTTGACATTAGGTGGCTGATTGCTCAGTTTGGTCCATGTATAAGTCTGAAAACTACTGTCTGAGCCACACTTTTGTGGGGTTTTGATTAGTTATCTATGCATGGCAGAGTAAACAGTCTCCTCTCCCAGAGGAAGGCACAGTCCCTGCCGTGTGTGTGGAGTACACAGCTTAAAACGACAGAGCAAGGGTGCCTGGAACTGGGACAGTCTGCAAACAGAACTGTGCTGACCACAGGCTATGGTTTATCCTTCCAGCACAGATGTGCATGCTTTTCCCTTGTTTCCTTACTGGTCTTGCTCTGTCCTGTCTATCTGTTCCTTCTAGAGGAGCAGCCACTCAGCCGTAGAACTCAGTGCTATTCCTAACAAACTACTGTAAATCTGGTTTTCCTGTCTCCTGGACACTTTTTTGCCCAGGGGTGACCCTGGCAAGGCAGCATGCTCTTGAAATGCCAACAGTCAGCCAGTTATACTGGCTGAAATTCCTGCTCATAGCAGTTTGCATTTCAGATTAGCACTGCAGACCTGTTCAGTGCATCTCTGCAGCCCTAGGGTGAAGGTCTGGGCTTCCCTGAAAAGGGAAGGGATGAGCCAGTCAGTCCTGCTCGGCCAGTGGCTGTCAGACTGCAGGTGGGAGGGTAGCAAACCAGATGAAGAACAGTCTCAACCAAAAAGCCTTTAAAATTCATGGCTTTCATGAGCAGGTAGCTGGTTCTGAACCCTTGTGCCTCTAGGACAGCACCAAAGAAGCTTTCTCAGACCTGAGCCAGGAGCTCAAATATTTTGCCTGAAAAAGTTAGTATCTCCTTAATGTGACTGAACAGAAACAGGGTTTGTAAAGCCACTTGAAAATTTCTTATTGTAAATTTTTTCTTGTTATAAAATCTCTTGTTCTGGATAAGACATAGCTAGATGTCTGCATGTTAACAAAATAACTGGAGAACTCTTGCACCACCTGGTTTATTTCTCCAAGTACAAATCTTGCAGGGTCCCAGCTTCTGCTTCCTTTGCCACTTAATTTTCCTGTTGCTTATTTTCACTCCTCCAGGCTGTGGACCCACTGTGTTATGGAGGGAGAGCATTGCCTGATGGCCTGTGCACAGCAGTAGTTCTCTCACCCCTCTCTATATGCAGTCTGGTGCTCTGAATTTGATCCTTGAAACAAGAACTTCCAAATGTGGACTGTGTCTGGCATGGGGGCTGTGAGTGTACAGCAGAAGAATAAGGCTGTGTGGCTGCTGCTGGCCTGTGACTCCTCAGCCATGTGCACCTTGAATGCCCTTCATGGATGGTTCCTGGACCACCATTCCATGCTGGACTCCATTTGAAAGCACTGGATATCCAGCCTGCATGGGACAGTCCTTGTTCAGAGCTGTTGAGACTGGTGTGAAGTTGATCCTGGCTCTCAGGTCTGCACCCAACCTGTTCAGGCTTCTGCAGTAGTGCAGTGGGAGCTGTTGTGTCTCAGGTGTGTTATGTAGGTGTGAAGCTTCCCAAGCTTGGGAAGGTCCCCAGGCTTTTTGAGCAGCATGGTGTGTTGTTATCTGTTACTGCCTTTATGAAAGCCTTGGCACTGGCTTCCTGAGGTGGAAGAAAATGTCTGGTCACCTCAATTTGGATCATTATCTAACAGACCTGTGTAACCTAATTGCCAGACTATTGAGCCTAGTAGTTCACAGCTGATGACTAAGAACCTTCCAGGCTGAGGCACTAATTCATGGAAGATTAATTGATCAAAACATCATTTCTGATAATGCTTTAACATAACTTGAGTAATACAAGGTAGAATACACCTCATCTTGGTTTGTAGGCAAACCACAAGCAGATTGTGGTAGTGATGTGGAGTTCTGTTTATTCTGCTGTCTCTTCTGGGTGGGAGGGGATAGGTACTACTCATGTGGCTGCATTACATTAAATGTATTTGCATGTTACTGCCTGTATTCATGGCTCTAGCCAGAACTGCTGACATTCTTGGAGTGAGAGGGTAAGACTGTCAAACTGCTGTAAGGCTGTATGGCTCTCCAGAAGATTAGTGGGGAGGGCAGAAAAGTGAATTTTATTTGAAATGAAGGAAAACACCAAGAATAATTTCTTCCTGTCCACCCAGGGCATATTAGTTCTTTATAGATCTATTGTAGTACTAAATCTAAGACTTAAGGGGTCAAGGAAATTTCTTTAACAGAGCACCCTGCACTGCTCAATGTCTGCAGAGCAAAAAGATTTATTCAAGGCAGACCAGAGTGTTTAACATTTCTCATTTGCATCTTGACAAGTAGATGGTGGAGCTCGGGATGTGGTCCTTGTGTGTCTGCCTGTGGTCTGTACCACTGCTGGCATGAACTCTTTCTGTGGTCGGCCCCTGTTCTCCCTTCCACTCTGCAAACCTACAGGGCTGATGCTGGCATGGAGGCCATGGGATTTTCTCCTGGAGTGGAAGTGTAGGACTGGTGCTTTTTCACAGGAGTTTCATAGGATGTTTGAAGCTTCTCTCCTCTCTTGCTGGGTTACTCGAAGGCCAGGATGGATGCAAATGAACTTGCCTTGGGGGTGTGGCCTTTGCCTCTGGGACGTGAGAGCTTGGTTAGGGGTCACAGTCCTGTCCTCTGGGAAGCATGTGCTGGTTACAGAGGTCTCCTCTCTCCCTTCTGCAGGGCATCCTGCCAAGGAAAATAGACTCTTAAGGCAGAAGCAATTACATTGAGATCATGTGCTGTCCTGGCTGTTTCTGGATGAAGCAGCTGGGCATTTCTGCTCTATAGAAATCAGCATAAAACACCTATGGCAGAGCAGGATTCTGGCTTTTGTAGCCTGTGGAGCCAAAGCTGAGAACAGGAGGATCCTGGCTGCGGCTGGGAGAGGTGCCCCTAATGACAGGGAGGGCAGTGTGGTTGGGAAGGTGTGCCTTGTTTGAGGTGGAGGCCGGTAAAATATGAATCACATCTGTTTGAAGTAGTGATGAAATCCCAGATGAAGGTTTTCTGTAATACCTGGCCAAACAGTCTGGTGTGCTCCAGCTTTCCTTTCTCCCTGGTTAGAACGGATGGTCCTGACCTACTTTTAGCAATCGCGGTTCTGCTGAGCGCTGCCCAAGGCTTGGCTGTTCCGATGGCACACACGGGTCTGCTGTGTTCACTCCGAGTGAGGAGTTTCCATCAAACACTTGGCAGACAGGGAAGAGCTGTTCCCAAAAGAGGGACTGTGGGTGCACTAAACTCGGATCTGCCACTTCTGTGCTCTGTGGCTCTGGCCCTGGGTTTGCTTTCCCATGGTGTGCATTAACTTTTGTGTTGTGCTGTCAGGATTCAGTTAGATGGTATCTAAATGTTAACATGAAAGATACTGCCTTTAGAAACAGCCAGGGAGGTTAGGCTTCCAGCCTTCTAAATATGTTATTAAGCAGGGCTGGAGTTACATTCTTAATATTTAAAAATAAATAAAGTCTATAAATGTACTGTAAAATAGAAGTTTAAATAGAGTATCATCCTGGGGCAAATTGCAAAGCTTTGTGTAGCTCAGTGTCCTGCCTTTGACAAGATCCAGAAGCAGATGCTTAATGAGGACTGTAAGAAACAGGGCATGCATAATGTGGTGGGTTTGTTTTGTTTTATTTTTCATTTTCCCTCCCTCTTCCCCCCCCAGCTTATGACCATCATCAGTTTAGGGCCCTGCTTGGCCAGGAGTTATATCTCTTCATCTGATCTTGACTCCATCTATTCTCCATTAATTTATATAATCCCTCTTCTAACTTGTTTATGTTTCTGGTCTCCATGACATTCTACAGCAGTGAGCTCTACAACTTAATTATGCATTTTAAATGTTATTTGAAATATTCTACATCCAGTGACATTATCCCTGAGCTGACTGAGGAAAGTTGTCTGTAACTTTAGTGAATGCTCTCTTGTTTCTGCATTGTTAAATATGGTGGTATAACCATGTAACTCCATCGATAACTCCACGTTTTTCATCTTGACACTGTCACGTTTAACACCTTTTGACTTTTCCATATCTTCCCCCTGGTTGTTTCTTTGTCCGTCCAAAATCCTACTCTGCTCGATCTCTCCTTATATGGAAGCTACTCCATGCTTTTGGTCATCTGTTGTCCCTTTTGTCATTATCTCCTTTTTCAGATGGGGGAATCAGAACTGCCTTCAGCATTTGACAGCATAATGGGGATACGTGTTTTCTTTCCTAATTACTCCAAAGGCATTATTTGCCTTTTTGCTTGATACTCAATACTGAACTGACCTATGAAGTTTTCAAAGTTTTTCTAAGTGATTGCAGCTAGTTTTGATCCTGTTTAGTTTATGTACTTAGAATATTTCTTGTTGGTTTTGGTATTTATTTACATCTAGGATATTGTGTAGTTACTTTAAAGTGCATGAGTTTTCTCACTTTTTACCGTCTTCTCTGAATTTGATTGTGATTATCAATTTTTTAATAATAAAATTTGCCACTTCTAGACATACTCCTCTTCTTAGATCTTATGTCAACGTACTGAACAGTGCAGATTGAAGAATAAATTCTTGGCAGATGTCACTGATAACCCTAATCTGACAGGGAAACACTTGATTGCCTGTCTTTTAACTACTTACTAAATCATGATAGAGGCTGTGACTTTAATTCCACAATTGTTTAACCTTTTTTTTCAAGAACCTTAGCTGACAGTTCTTTTAAAATCAGTTTAGTTAATATTAACCAGATTTAAAATTGTCTCTTGGATCTCAGTTAAACAGAAATGGGAAATCTGCTCTTGGAATTTCCTGGGTGCTGCAGGAGTTTCTCTCTGCTCCAAATATTCATCTATATTTTGGGCAACAATTGGCTTCTTGAACTCATGCAAGCAAATTTGTTTTTACGTGGAGTGATGGGCTTACATTTATGTAGATTAGCATAGAAACAGAGAATTTGCTCAGCAGAGCCAATTGGATGGGTAACTTCAGTGAGCCCTGCTTTCCTAGTAGGGTTTTATTACAGCTGTAAACCTGTCTAGGCTCTTTGGATATACTCTGAGAGAATAGGATGTTTTTTCCTAACTAGTTCCTTTTTTCCTAATTGAAAGAATATTTAAGTCACTGATGATATTTGTCCACATGCAGACATAACATGTGATGTGGCAGCTAGTACATCAAGGGGTTCTTGGGTGGGTGAATGGAGGACAGGTGGATTCAAACAGGGGAAAATAACATTTGCTCTGAGTGCAGTGTTAGAAAACCAAAGGAGTGGCCTGTCCAGGTCAGGTGCTATCAAAAGGGAGTGCTTATCCAGGTCAGGTAGCTAAAAAAAGTAGGTTGTTGACAAACTGGGATGAGCTCAGAGAGCTACTAGAAAAATTAAGTATTTCTGGCTGAAGAAGCTCAGACCACTTGATGTATCCATCCAAAGGATTACACGTAGCTGCAGTCTGTGATTTGGGAAAGCTCAAAGCTGGCAGGATGTGTAAGGGAAGGATTGCATTATGCTTGTCTGTCCTTCGTCTACTTCTTAGGCATCTATTATTGTCTGCTGCTGCAGATAGGGCTTCTGTGTAGGTGGACCTCTGTCAGAGTTAGAATAGCTGTCTTTATCTTCTTGCCCAAGGAGGATTAAGAAGGAGGATTATTTTTCAAACTGTTCATGCAAAAAGTAACTAGAAACTTCTTTGACTTGGAAGATTTTGTGACAAGCAAAGTTAGACAATATGATAAGGCATTTTACTTGGGGTAAAGAACCCTCAGGCATCAGCTTGTTGGGCTAAGGTGGTAGTTTCTGTAACTTAGGAGCCCTAAGAAAAAATCCTGGGATCACTAGAGTTTAGTCAGGAGCTCATGGGCTAGAAGGGATGGTTAGTGGTGTTCTGTGGTTTGATTACACAGAAAATTGGAGCAGATCCTAAAGGACTTTAATCCTCAAATGTGTAACACTGACAGAACGTTACGCTTTGGTTGTGTTAAGATGCTAAGAAACTAACAGCTGGCTTGATTTCCCCTTTTAAAAATGCACATGCAGCATGGTCTTGAGTTCACATTGAGTTAGTATTTGAAAGGACGGTAAAGTGGAAAAGTCAACCCTTGATTTGCAATGACAGTATATATGGAGAAAGCTTCTTCAACAATAAGCATCTTGTGGTTATTTCATATTCCTTGTAAATGTTTGTGTAGTTGGTCTTGGTTTGTAAAAAGTTTACTATTTAATGTTGTATTAATCATTAATACTTCATTAACCAGTTATACTGGAAGCTTAGTGTTTATAACACATTTTCATCAGTGCAAGGGTAAAGTTTGGTTGTGTTAGAGCTGTTTAGAGGAAATACCTATCTACTACCATCAGTTAATTCCAGTATGGCTGAAACTAATACTTAGGTAACCCCAGAGATGTAGAAGCACTTTCTGCAGTTCTTCCAAAAAGCAATGCATGAGCATTATTAAAGTATCACAAAGCTGACAATATTTTGTGCAACATTCTTTGAGTATAACTTCAACCCCCATCCAGAAAAGTACCTTGTAATGTTCAGCAATAACTATCAAGGGTTTAGAAAACATACTTTTCCCAAGTATTTATCTAAGAATGCTAGTACAGAATTTCTGCCACCTTCCCTTGCCATTTCATACTTGATATTTTGTCTTTAAGGGTTTGGAGGTTTTTTAAAGTTATTTTGACCTCAGCTTGGGTGTTATTCACATCTGGTATAACAGAGCTCCCTTGTCTGTGCCAGTCCTGCTCTGACAGGATGGCTTGGACTTGGGATTCTCCTTGGGGTCAATTTTGCTTGGAAAACAGAGGTTTGTGTTCATCTCTGCCGGAGCTGCTTGCTGCAAGTGTTCTTAAACAACAGAGCAGGGAACTGGCCTGGTAGTAGTAAATAAGACTCAAAAAAGATTTATTTATTTAATGGGAATGCCATCTTTCACAGCAGAAAACAGCAAGTCTCTGTTGAGCATATGAAGCTTAGAAAAGGGGTGTAATTCAGGGCTTTTGTGCAGAAAACGTAGCAGTGGTCGTCTTCCTGCTGCTGGGCCATTTGAATGTGCTGGAGCACAAGGGTCGTCGTGCAGCTGGAAGAATGGTGCTTTTAATTTTAAATCTTTTAGTGCTCACACTGCGGGTTGGCTCTGCAAATGATACAGTGGAAATTGCAGGTGCAAATTTCAGAGACCTTATTTTTTTCCAGGGCTCATTCTGCTGGGTTTGGTGGTGAGTATGAAATCCAGCCTAGAAGTTGGAACATTAACTGACCTCTCCATGTTTGGAGGATAGAATGTGGTATTAGGAAATAATCTGTGAGGATTGGAATAATCTCTATGTGTTGATATGTGCCCAAATGAGTTCTGCATTTGTTTCTTTAATAAATAAGTAAAGTTTCTCAGAGGGATACGTGAGGTCAGAGAGGTAAAAATAGTGCTACAGAAAACACAGTCTTACTTCAAATTTTAAGTAACAAAATAGTGCCATTGCTTTAATGTTACTGGTTGTTGTTATGTGGCTGTGATATAAATATTCTGTGGCAAAATTGACTAATCCTCTAGCCCTTCTGTTGTGATCCAGATTAAATAAATGAAACTCAGCAGTATCATTTGGATATTAATATTTTACTGTGAGTTAGAGGCAATGTCCAGAGTATTGTCTGGAGCATTTTCCTATTTAACGGGTATTCATCAAAAAAATGGAATATTGAAAAAGAATCTTTAAACCTTGGCAGTTGCATTCAGAATTAATTAAAGGCTACACACTTTTGGTGCAATCTGTCTGCAACAGCTGTGTTATACACTAGCAGTGAGCACAGGAAGCAAAATGGTTCAGTAAATCCATAAAGAGCTCTGTAGTGTAGCCTGTCATGAAGCCATCAGATTTAAATGTAGGTTATCCTCCTCCTTCCTGTCCTCCCGGAGAGGTTGTGATGGGCTTAACTGAAAGGCAAGCATAAAAAAAAGGCAGTGATGCTTGTGTTTGAGAAACAACTTGGAAAATGGAATCAAAAGACGCTGCTGGCTTTTTTTTTATTCTCTGTATTTTCATGTAGGGTGCAAATGCTTCTAGCTACTGATAGCTGCACAATCCTGCTCATTTCTCATGTATGTTTGCTCACCTAGCAATAAATACAAGTTCATTTGCTAATGGGTCTTTAGCAAAGAGCAACAAAGAGCACTATATTCAGTGTTTATCCATTGTGCAGGGTGATTAGAACCAGCCTGCAGAACATGCTGTACTACGGTTTTGTTTTGTTTTCTCTGTTCTCACGGAGTCATGAGGACCAGACAGTAGTTTCTTATCTGGATCACATTTAAGGAGTAGCTCTTAACAAAGTGACTTCCAGGGGGATATTGGTGACTGAAAGAAGAGTAACTGTATGTCAGAGCCTTGACAACAGTGAGATCTGATTATGGTATGCTGGAATGAAGGACCAGTTGATTTTCCAACTTCTTTCCAGTACAAGTCCTCCAATAGGTAAAATGCTTTCAGTGCAACATTTGGGGTAGGTTCAAATACACATCAGTGAGCTTGTAACAGATCCATGTTGCTGGAGTGGTGTCCTGGGCTGGGCTTTGAGTTAAGTACTGGTTAGTTCTGCCCTGGCTGTTGCCAGTGGGGCTCTGTGGGGGACAGAGCAGAGTCACGCAGCTTGTAGACACAACCTCTAGCCAGAAAGCCACTGTTTCAGAATCCATAAATCCTGGAGACACATGCCGATTTTACTGTGTAAGTGCTGGCAGAGGAAGGTTGCATTAGCTCAAAAGAAGATTACAGATTCCTCAGAGTGGTGTAGTGTAATGACGTCTTGTGATTCTCAGCTGCTTCCAGATCAAAGATTCTCTTCTCCATGTCATTGTGGCTGTTCACAATATAGTCAAGCTCCTGCTGTTGGATGGCCATCAGCCTATTGTTTTATTTGCAGGCATTTTAAGCTTTGAAACTGAGGAGACTCCAGACAGTTGCACCACAAGCCATCGTGACATCTGCATGATGGTAGTGCAGAGGTATAGAGACAGTTGTGTGGTTAAGAAGTTCCTTAAATCAAGTTCTCTCCAATAGAAAGGGTGAAAATGCATTAAAAATAGCTCACATGTTGGAGAGGGAGCAAGATCTTTTCTGCTGATGTAAACCTGAGGGGATAGAATCAAGTTAGATCTCCTTCCTTCAGTCTGTGTGTATCTACTTGCTGGCTTTTCCCATGCAACACCTCCCACATGGTGACGGTTTTCCTCAGGTGCCACAACACACTCACTCACCATCCTGGAAAAGAGACTCCTAGGGTAGTTCAGGGCTGTTTGGCAGTCTGGGTGAAGCAGAGTGTGTTCATAGCTCTGAAGCAGAAAGCACTAAGTGTCCATTATCAGGGCAAACAAAAGCCCCAGTGTGCATGTAGCCTAAACACGGCTCTGGTCCGGTGTGAATCAGCGGCTGTGTGCTCGGGGGGAAAGCTGCCAGCCCAGAGCCGGCATTCCTGCGCCCGAGTATATCCTGACAGTGCTGCCTACTTACCTACAAGAACCGTGTGAAGTGGAGCTTTTCCAGAGCTTCACAAAGCCTATATTTAATAAAGTGTTGTTTTTATAATACCTTCCATCCGCTGGATTTCACACTAATCCTCTCAACGGGTCTTTTGGTAGAGCAAAGATGCCGGTTTTGCTGACAAAAGAGCCGGAAAGCAGACTTCTGTGGGGTTTTTTTTTAAAATAACAGGGGAGTAGGAGATGGATCTAGAGTCTTACAGCTATGGTTCTCAGCATTGCTGCTGTGTTTTCTGCACATTGTGTGCTGGGTGTTGTATAGAATGAGTGTAAGACACAGTTTGTGGGTTGAGAAGTTTGTGACCTAAATTGGTTAGGTCCTGCAGTAAATGCTGGTGTAGTTTACTCTTGAAATGCTGCAGATCTTTTTCTACCACTGTGCTTTAAGTAATTCTGAGCTAAATGCACTTCAAGCTTACCAGGAAGACCCAAGAGGGCTGATGCCTAGGAGGGAAGTGATGATAGTTTTCTTAGCTTTAACTACAAAATTAATATCACCCCTGAGGAGCTGAGTTGACAAAATGAGCACAGCAGATTACAGACCAGTTCTGGAGGAGATACTGTACTCATCAGCTCTGTGGAGCCTCTGACCCAGTCTGGCAGCTATGTAGCTCTATGCAGCTTTGATACCCTGTCTGCAAGAGGGAAGGAGGGGAGGAAGGAAACAGATTCACAGCTGCATCACCACCTACTTCTCAGTTTAAATGAGGTGGTACTCATAGTAAATTATTGAGTACTTGCAGCTGCTTCCCTTTCTCCATGGGGAAATCATTAATCTAAATGTTGCAGGTACTTATTACCACATTTCCACCATGCTGTGGGGTTCCTCATGTTGTCTGGAGTAGTTGTTCCCATCCATGGCACAGCTTGGGTGGATCACAGTAGATTTCGATAAGAGTTGGTCTAAATATCCTCTGAAGAGGAGCTGAACCGGTTTGGTGGTTCCCTGGGTCTGTCCAACACCCACCCCACCTGGACTTGCACTTTGAGACATAGGACAGGGAAGGAATGGAGCATTGTCCACAAAACAGGCAGGTTTAAATTCCCTTTCACAGTACTGGGAGAAGTGCTGTGGAGAAATGAGTGCCAGTAAGAGACTTCTAGCCCAGAGAGTGCAGTAGCAGGTGAGCAGGTAAAGGTGGTTTCCCCCTCACCTGGACATGCTGTGTAACTTCCCGAGGAGATGGGGGCCCACAGGGTCTGACTTGGCAGGACTGGGGGCAGACTGGTGGCCCCAGCAGGGAGGCTGGGAGCTGATGTGACTGATACTCCAGAGGCCTCATCCTGGCACCCAGGTTCTGCTTGGATGGGTGATGCTCAGTGGCAGAGCTGGCATGGGAAGGTTTCCTCTGAAGCACAAGTAGAACAGCCTTAGACCCACAAGAGGCTGTTCATAGCCATAACTGATAACAAAGAGAAGGTTTAAATATGATATCTAGATCAAATACAGAGTGAAGGGCTTATAAGTTTGCTCCAAATTGGATCTCAGGTACATTTTATTTAAACAATCCTCCTGCAGGTTGTGTTTGTCTTGGACAGTGGTTTATTTTACTGTGGTGTTGCTCATTAACACTGTATGCAATGTGCTGGTTCCTAGGACAGTTTGGTCCTGTCCTGGAGAACTTCCAGTACAGCATCATAGCTCAGTTGTGCAGGAGCTGAGTTAAATGTGGATTTTTCTGATGTTACAAGGGTAGTGATCAGCTTCAGTGTTGCATTACTTGCAGTATTGCAGCTTCTCCTGAAGATGCTGTGCCTGTCATCTTGGTATGGAGGTGTCTGAGTTAAATCTCTGATATTCCTGCAGGCCTCTCGCTGTGGGTATTTCTGCAAATGCCGTGTGCTGGCTCTTCATATTTAGCTCTGTTTTCTGTGGTTATTCATGGGGGTTTTGCCCACCTCTCATAATGAGAGTGCTATTGAAGGATTTTGAGTGCTAATCTTTACTCCTGGAGTTATAACTGCCTTTCCTCTCTTGCAGAGTTTACCATGCCTCTGGGAACGTTCCTCCTTCCTGTTCTCTGTTTCTTGGGAGCATCAATTCCACGGGGACTGCAGTATGTCACATTCTCACACAACACTACAAAATTCCTCCACCTGTCCATGGACTTGGAATCTGGGACCATTTACTTGGGGGCCACCAACTTTCTCTTTCAGCTGACGTCTGACCTGCTGTTGGAGAACATGGTTCAGACTGGACCAGTTCTGGACAGTAAGGATTGCCTCCCCCCGGTCTCAAAGCTGGAGTGCCCTCAGGCACACCACACTGACAATCACAACAAGCTGCTGCTGGTGAACACTGTGCAGAAGGAGCTCATCGTGTGTGGCAGCGTTCACCAGGGAATCTGTGAGAAGAGGAGCCTGACGTCCATCGACCACGTCCTCTTCCGGCCAGAGAGCCCTGGTGATACTCAGTACGTTGCTGCCAATGATCCCAATATCACCACTGTGGGACTCATCGCCTACTCAAAGGATGAGGTGCCCTTGCTGTTTGTGGGACGAGGGTACACTAGCCGAGGAGTGGGAGGAGGGATTCCTCCCATCACGACCCGGAATCTCAGGGCCCACGGAGGGAATGTTCAAGCGACAGACTCTCACTCCATTTTCTCCTATGAAGAAACAGCAAAGCTGGCTGTGGGCCGGCTGTCAGAGTACAACCACCATTTCATTAAATCCTTCACTTACCGCTCCAGTGTCTATTTCCTCTTCTACCGGCGGGACCTCAAATCCCAGTCGCGCGAGTACAAGACCTACATCTCGCGCATCTGCCTGGATGACTCCCACTATTACTCGTATGTGGAGTTACCTCTGCTCTGCCAGAGCAAAGCCAACACGTACAGCCTCCTGCAAGCAGCCTATGTCACCCGACCGGGAAAGGAACTGGCCCAGGGGCAGCTGGACACAGAGGGGGAAGTGCTGTTTGCAGCCTTCTCTGCTTGGCAGGCTTCTTCTGGGAAACTGAGCGAGGAATCTGCACTCTGTGTCTACGCAATGGAGGAGGTGGATCGCCTGACCAACTGGACTAGGGATGTTTGCTACATGAGAGATGGGAAGTCGGAAGAGGGGACAGAAGTGGCATATATTGAATATGATGTCAGTTCCAACTGTGTCCAGCTGCCAGCGGTAAGTGGCTTTGCACTTCTGAGCAGTCTGCAGCGTGTTCTTGTGTTGCTCTGTGTTCCCAAAGTTATCCTGCTTAAACAGATGGATGCTGAAATCTGGGTTAAAAGCCTTTGGCTCAGTCTGTCCCACGTGGGCAGGATTTCTTGCAGAGGGAGAGGAACTGTGTGTGGCAGTGGGAAGAGCATCTGGTGTGACCTTGCCCTGAGGCCTGTCTTGTGGCAATGCAAGGCAAGAGCATTGAAGCTGCAGTTTAAGTTGTTCTTTATCTGTGTCATCTCCTGGTCCGCACTGCAGGGAAGGAGAGGAGCATGTGTATGTGCACTTGTGTGTTGGGAAGGGGATTTAAGGGGTGTGCTGAGTCTCTGTTGCTTACAGTGAGGTGCATCCCACAACAGCTTCCTGCAAGGGCACTCAGGAACAAAAAGGAACATTAGCAAAACCAAGTATCAACAAAGAGATGTTCAAAACTCTCCTGGATGTGTTCCTGTGTAACAGGTTTTAAGTGAACCTGCCTTGGCGGAGGGGTTGGACTAGATTATCTTCAGAGGTCTCTTCCAACCTTAATAATTCTGTGATTCAGTGAAAATCCCAATTTCCTTCAGACTGCTTTAGTCCTGCAGAATTTTGGGCCCAAGAAGGACCTTTTCCCGATCTGGCGCTTTTTCTCCAGAGCTGTAAGAGGTGTTAATCCTTTAACTTCAGTGACAAAGGCATGATGGGATGTTGCAGGATGAAAATGTGACCTAAAGTGGCTGTGACCCTGAATTCTCACCATCTGGCAGCCACACTGGCTGCAAAATCAGGAACAGTGATACAAACTCAGGGCAGCAACTCTCTCCTGGATGCAGTGTCCTGGAATGAGGCTCTGTGACTATGAGCAGCCAAGGATATTTCAGGTCCTTTGCAGAGCAGTGTGTTATCTTGTGTCTTCCCTCTCCAGAACAGGCTGTCCAGATAATTGCCTCTTCCCAGCTTGGTGCTGCAAAGAGCAAAGTGGTACCACAGAGCTTTAGAAGTTTCTGGGGTTGGGTGTGTGGTTCAAAACCAGTCTTAAAATTATGGTTTTCCTTTCAGTAGCTAAATCTGAGCATAGAATACTTGTGGGACAAGGGAAGGGTAATGAGCAGACTTGGAGCAGGATGAGTGTAAGGTCAGAGGAGTATGTAAGAGCTGGGAAGTAAGAGACTGCCCAGCTCGATGTCCTGCTTTCACTGTATTTCTTAGGCATGCCCCATGTGTCCTTTGAAAGGCCACAGGGAAGGACTTGTCACAAGTGATTTTTAGGGCACCTAAAGGGAGTTAAATGTCAAACAGGTATGAGCAGATTAGAAAAATCCTTCATTCAAAATGATGTAGAGTACCCTTATACGGTTTGATCCAATGGAGAAGTGGGTGCACAGGGTGGGAGAAAAAGGCAGTCTCTGTCTGTGATTCCTGGTGCATGGTCCCAGGGTCCCAGCTGGATGGTTTGGCTTGAGTGGGCTGACCAAAGTGTGGTGTCTTATTAACAAGCGTGTCCAGTGATATGTAAATGTCCTAACAAACCTGATCCTTCACCATTCAGCAGGCGGTAGCGGTTGTCGTTCAAATTGTATCTAACATGATGTAAGGGTCTGTGCCAACTCCAGCCTGCTCCAGGCAGGGCTGACTGGAAGCGGCTGTCAATGGGCGTTTTATGCAGGAACAGTTTTAACTCATTTTCAATAGTGGCAGCTTGTGCTGGATATAAGGATAATGCTAATTAATTTCACATTTTTCTGCCTCCAAACCAACTAGTGCGTAAGGTATGCCCTTTTCCTTAGTTAGCTCTGCCTCTGGGTTTCAGCCCATCAGGGGAGGCTAAGATTGAGTTTTACAGTTCAATACAATCTCTTCAACTGGGGAAAAAAACCCCAGCTTGTTTTTATAAGAATTTCAGACCCAGTTCATTTGTTCATTTTCCTGGAGATTTGTTAGTCATGAGTTGCAGGAGGCTATGTAGATGCTGTAGTGACTTGATAAATTGGAAGTGTGAAACATGTTTCTACAAGGCTTGGGAAGGCTACATGTCTTCTGTGGGTGTAGTTTTCAAGGCATGTACCTTATTCTTTTTAGTCCTCTTCATGTATAGATACAGCTTGTCCCATTGTTGTTTCCTACCTGTGTGGGTAGGACACATACAGCAGAATTCACAGCTGCTGCATTTCATTAAGACACTGCACGATCCCTCAAGTGCATTTTCTGCAACGTTGCCAAGCAAGCAAGCAATTCAAACAGCGTTCACTGCAAGCAATTCAAACAGCTTCTATGGAAATTTATTATAAGTACTTTATACAGACAGCCCCTGCGAGGCCACTGCTGGGCTGTGCCAGTCTGGGAGAGCCTGCACAGGTCACGTCAGTTTGTGGTAGATAAATGTTGTGAAGTGACTTGCCCTTGGCATCACAAATAGGCAACAGCAGTGCTGAGCACAACTGGGGTACAAATATTTCTGACTTGTATGTAGACTTCTTTTAAGCAGTCTTTGAAAAATCAGCCAGTAGTGAGGTCATTAGGCTCCAGAATTTGTATGAACTTATACAAAGGTTGCAAAAGATAGCTAGAATCGCATTCAAAAAAAGCACTTCACGCTTTGGAGCATGGAAATTTGGCAGTGGCCCACTTCCTAATAAATCTTATAGAAATTGGAGAGCTGGAGAAATAGAAATCTTTAAGTTACAAGAAGATGACTGGAAGAAGCTGAAACATCAAATGACAAGTGGTAAGAAAAATGAACATGTCACTAAAAATAAATGATAATTTAGGAGACGGTAAAAACTAGCAATCATTAGAAGCTATAACCTCCTCAGACTTTAAGTCAGAGCCTTACACCAAGTGTGCAGAAAAACCATTAAATTACTGTTTGAAAGGAAAACTATAAAGCATTGGACTGAGAGCAATGCCAGTCTAACTGGCATGGTTTGTTAATGGAACTGCTGTGTCAAGCCTTGCTTCCCTGCTAAGATAACAATGCATCTGAGAAAGGAGCAGAGCTGAGCAGATTAAATATATTTTACTGTGGGATTTCCATAGACCTTATCAAAAGCTGCCAATTACTTCTCGTTTCTTCAGGAAGCAGTCAAGTATTTAAAAAACAAAACCAACAACAACACAGACACGCAAAAAAAACCCAAACCAAACCTAAACAGAGAAATGGGAGGAGAGGGGAGAAAGAGCCAGGTTTTCTATGGGATCAGTGAGCAGAGATAAGCAGATGCCTGAGGAATGCCACGATGTGCTGTTATCATGGATCTCTGACGGGGGCAGCTCCATTGCCTGGTGCTGGATGGTACCGCACAGCCTGAGCTGCCAAGTGCAAAGCCACGGACATCAGACAGAAGGATATGTAACCCTGCTCACAAGGAGTCTAAATTGAACCATGTTGCCCGAGGCAAGAGAGAGCACTGGAGTCAGTATGGACTGCACGATTAATGCACTGCTCCACACACAGCTTTGTCAGAGTAATTAGTAAGGGGCTGGAGAGGAGAGTGAAAATGTTATCCATAAGGGATTTCATGATGAAAATCTTGAATTTACGCAAGCTACATTGTTTGAAGACAAACCACTGATCAATTAAAAAATGGTGTTTTAGATAATAATTGTTGGGCGAACAATCCTGCATTCAGTCTCCAAAAGGACGCTGTATAATTGAAATGGACATAGAACAAGGCACCAAGAAAGATATAAAGCAACAGAGGAACTATCCTGGACAAGACTGAGTTTGTTACTTAGGAAAAAGATGAATCATAATGGGGTATCTTTTCTCTATGCATTACAAATAGTAAGTAAGTTGGCAGCTTTCATTGTCCCTCTTTAGAATGCAGTAAGTGAAGGTTTGGTGGTGCTGGGAGGGCACTAACTGGAACAGAAGGATGACTGTTTCTGCACAGTGCAGTGGAGTTAATGTTCAGAACTCTCACAAGACTTGGAAGGATTGAAGCAGTGTGCAACAATGACTCTTATATGTGCTCTTTGATTCCTAAGTGCAGTTAGTAAGCTCTTTGGAGCAGGTTGTGTCCCACCCTATGTTTATGTATGTCCTGATGTGTTGGGGTTCTGCTTCAGGCTTAGAATTTAACTTGTAGGTGGTGCAGCAAAACCATGCAGATTGCTTGAGGTGATACTTGTCACGAGGTGCTTTGCACTAGAAACAGAAATTCTCATCTTTTTGCTTTGTTCAGAAAAGTAAAATAAAACTTCCCCAAAGCAATATCACAGCAGTGTATAACAGTAATGTTTTTTGGAGAACTTGAAAGAGTTTCAATGCATTTCAATACTGATGCTGAATGAACTGGCTGAAATGTCTGTAGGATTCTGTGAGGGTACAAACAGCCAACATACCTAAACTAATTATTAAAATGTGGGTGGTTTTGCTCTCAGTAAAAAAAGCTTAAGAGGGGTTAAAGCTGAATTCACTGCTGGGGAATTTGGGGTAGAAGGGGATGGTGGGAAATGTTGAATGTGCTAATGTTCTTTGTACCCATTTTTTTTTGGTACCGATTTCCCTGTTCTTTCCACTTCCCCAAAAAGGACACCCTGTATGCCTACCCCTGTGGCTCTGACCACACTCCCAGCCCTATGGCCAGCCGGGTACCCTTGGAAGCAGCCCCACTCCTGGAGAAAACCGAGGCCCGTCTGACAGCTGTGGCAGTCAATGTGGAAGATGGCCACACCATTGCTTTTCTGGGAGACAGCAGAGGGAGGCTGCACAAGGTATGATCTGCATGCAGCAAAGAGGATAAAACCAACCAGGGATGCTCAGGTAGAAGGGGAAAAAGGCAGTGTTTCTTTTTCCTTGGGAAGTTGGGTTCCTACTAAAAACATTGTTATTATCGGACGGTCTCTTCTCACACCGTGCTGCCTGTGGAAAATGTGGGTGCCCCAAACACGGTCACATTGCATTTGGTAACATCTGCACTGAGCCAGCAGCAGGGCTGGGGCATCCTATGTGGTTTGCACAGGAATTTCTGGGCATGTGCTTCATGTCACTGAAGCCACTCCACAGAGGTTCTGGTGGGAGGTTAAAATCCTTGCACACAGTGGTGGTTCCAGCTTGTTCCTGTTGTAGGATGGGTGCCTCCAGCTCCTGTGGTGGTGCTTCTCCTGCTTACATCTGTGACTCCCTTGCAGGTGTACTTGGGAGCCCAGGGAGAGGCACACACCTACACTTCACTGTCCATCCAGATGAACAGCATGGTGAGTGCAGACCTGCTGTTCGACCAGCTGCAGGAGCACCTCTTTGTCATGACCCAGTCAATGGTAAGAGCAACGCAATCCCTTCCACAGAGGAGTTGAAAGCACTAGATGTTCAGACAAACTGCTGACAGGAGCAGGGGAGGCCAGGAAATTCCACCTGGCTAAGCTTGTTCTGGGCAGCAGCTGCCTGCCAGTCTGCTTACAGGAATGGGGACTGGCCTTTCCCGGAAGCTGGAGGAAGCATGGAGAAAGCCTTGTTACCCTAATGCATGGCTTGTTTGCATGTGCATTTTCTGAAGTCTGTCAGGTTGTATCAGCAGTGATGGAGGAATGTGAACTGCAGACTCTAAAGGGCTGCTCTGCTGGCATGAAGACAAGGGACCACAAATTCCTGGGTTCCACTGTGCTGAGCAGGAACTGTTTGGACAACAGTGTGCATCTCCATTTGAGCAGAAGAAAGCCTCTGGGTTCACATGGGACCCATCTTGGTTTTGCAGGAGATTAAAAAAAAAAAAAAGGAAGATTTAATGTAATTAAAGCGTAGCACTTCTGTTTTTAATCAGTTAAAAGATCAAGCTGTTCTTCTATAACTTACAAAAAGCAGAAATGTGAGATAGTCTTCAGCTAGCAGAGATGTTCTCTGACCAGGGAGATAATAGCAGTCTTGCAAATGAAAGCAAGCTGTGGAAGGAGCCATGTGAGGCACCTTTCTCTTTACCCCTGCTTTCTGTAATTCTTTTTGTGCTCAGAGGCAGTTGGAGGAGAAGAGGCATTGCTATGCCTCAGGCTTTTGGGGTATTGGTGTCTGCTGAGTAGGAATCCAGCTATGGATACTTTATGTGAGAGGATTTGTACACCACCACTCTTATCAGCTCCTTGAGCTGGAAAGGAAAGGATCCTCCTAGCAAAGGAAAAGCAGTCCTTGAGTTACTCTGAAGGAAAGAACAAACAAAAAATGAGAGCATGCTGTAAAGCCACTACTTCCCTTCACTCACCCAGTGCACTTTGAGATACTTGTAAAATTTGTAACACTTCAAAGCAGGAGTTGAAATCTGTGAGCAGAGGAAGATTAGGGAAATCTGAAATATATCCTTAACAGTAATTGTTCTGTCAATTAAAAGATGCAAATTACATCACGTACTTAGCAAAAGTAATAGGTCTGGGATTAGAACTTGGTATTTCAAAGTAGCTGACAGTAGTAGCTGAAGTGTAGTAGCAGATTAAATAGGGCAAGAGGCTGAAATCGACAGGGATGATAAGTTGAAGCAGAAGAATTTTGCAAGTAAAATTTACCCCTAGATTTCAGAAAGTTTTTGTTCCATATTGATCAAAGCTTCATGGTCTACTTTCAGTCAAAATGGTAGTTCTGCCAGGTAGAGCTGGGCAATAGTGCAGATGGATTCAGAGGCCTCAGCTGTAGTTGCTGTCTCCAGCTTCAGTCACCTGTGTGTCAGGTGAGATCATCTCACATGGCAGAGTCCAGAAAAGCAAAAGAGTGGATGATACTCTCAGTCTGCTATTCTGTAATTCACTTTGGTAAAATGCAGTTTTATGACTAAATAAAATTTCCTCCATGCTAACTGTGTTGTAGAATAACCAATGAATAGCAATACAGTTTGCTTGCCTCAATGTCTCTCTACAGCCTGATGTTTAGATGTCCTTCACCAATATGTGAAATGGCCATTCAGAAGGGCTCTGGAAACTTGTTCTTTTTTTTTTTTATTATTTTTATGGGAGGATAAGTTGAGGATCAATAAGTTGTTTTGATGAGCATGGAGATGATGGGACCTGTTAGTTAGGCATAAGAAGCCAATGACCGGGGGGTCTGTGTTGTGTGTGCTGTGTTTTCCACTTCTCATTTCTTTCTCTGACAGGTGGTAAAGGTTCCTATAATGGAATGTTCCCTGTACTTGGACTGTGAGTCCTGTCTGGCACTGAAAGATCCCTACTGTGGCTGGTGTGTCCTTCAGGGACGGTAAGATAGATCCCTGTTCACCTGTAAGGGTTTTGGAGGGAGAG
Source organism: Rhipidura dahli (assembly GCA_013399225.1). NCBI lineage: Eukaryota > Metazoa > Chordata > Aves > Passeriformes > Rhipiduridae > Rhipidura > Rhipidura dahli. Next base: position 1,569,702 of record VXAC01006715.1, on the reverse strand, counting down.
TGCCTAGGGATTGTCTCTGCTTACTCTGTTCCTTATATCTCTGTCTGGATTTAGTTTTTTTTATGAGATATTTGCTCAAACTTACCATTCCCCTCTCTGCCTCCCTAAAACACTGCCAGCAGCAATAGCAGTTGCCCACAGGGGCATCTTTCTATTGCTTTTTGGGTCTTTGGCACTACTCATGATTCTCCTGTTCATTGGATTTCAGCGTGGTTTTAGTCTGACTTCAGCTCAGCCTCATTCCAACTGTAGAGAAACTATCTTGTCTCTTCTTCTGGTGTCTTACTTAGCACTCTTTCACTTCTTGCTCCCTTACTGATGTTGCTTAATGAGACGTGGTTTATTCTGGTGTGTGTGTCTGCCTGCTGGCTCTGCTTCCCTGGAGAAGGTCACAGGAACTAGTTCATGACCCTTGAAGCCCAAGAAGTGCCTACCCATCTCTAATTTTGCAACAGTTCATCCTATGATTGAAGGTTGTGGGAGGCTGGGGCTTCAGTGGCTTGTGTAGAAGCTTCCCCAAGACTCTAGCAAGGCTTGAGACAGCCAGTGTGTGATTGGAAGCCAAACACAAACTGCTGCCCAGGCCTCCATAGGGCTTCTTGCTGTTTCCCTGCAGGTGCAGCCGTCGCTCCGAGTGCTTGCGGTCCAGGTTGAGTGAGCAGTGGCTCTGGAGCTTTAACTCTACACAGCAGTGTCTGTCTGTCCAGTCACTCACTCCAGCCAATATCAGCAGAGAGGAAAAGAGAAATGTGAGTGGTGGTGATCCTCTGATAATGCTCAAGCTTATGGAAAGTTCTCTGCAAAGTGAGGAGTCACAAATCTTTCTGTTGCTTTCACTGGGGTGTTGAAACACTGAACCTTCAGGCACGTTGTCTGCCTCATGTGAGGGACTTCTCTCCTGGTACAGCACAGCTGTTATTTCAATTGTTTGGATGTTTCTTTGTTTTCCCTAAAACTAAATGTCCTTGCCTGCTAAGAGTTACTGGGTATTCTGAAGTATGTGATGCCTGCTTGGATGGGGACCCTCCTTGTTTTAGTATCTATAAGGTGCCCATGTCTGTGCTTTCAGTGTTCCTGTCACTTGCTGTCAGGAAGACCTGAAAGGAGTGGCCCAAAATTACAACTCCTGTCTGGCATGTGATAGCTGGCAGAACAGCTAAGAAGGTGCTGGAATGATTTGAAGTCTGTCATTGTGTCAGGAGATGGCAAGAACCTGTCTTTTGCTAGAGGCTTGGGCAAAGGGGAAGTTGTCAGTTGCTGGAGGGATGCCAAGTTCAGTTTGGTAATGGCAAGAGATGATGAATGAAACAGTCAGTCCTAGGAGACATTATAGGAAAATGAGTGTTTTTGTAGATAACTACTGTATGGGGTTCTTCCTTTGAAAAAACAGAACCAAAAAAATTAGATTAAATGAGGGCAAATTATTTACTGGATATTATTGAACTGACAGATCTTCTTGGCCATCTCGGACTTGCCCTCTCTGCGCGAGGAAGAATTTTACTCCTGTTATTTTGAAGATTATGAAAGCCCAGCAGTTCTGACAGAGTCAGGAATCATGTGTCCTTCTCCAGATCCCAGCCAAGTACCAGCTTTGCCAACAGGAACAGGTTAGTGAAATGCTTTAAATGGAGCATGATAGTTCTGATAACATTTTTGGGAGAAAGTATGTTGTAGGTCATCATATTGCCAGGATTAACAGCCGTGAATGTATGTGGACTGTCAGCAGGTGTTCATTTCATTCCTCATAATATCTGTTTGCTTTCTACTTGTGTCACACACATCCTGTGCTATTTTGAGCTGTTGCCAAATTCCTATGCCAAATTCTGATAGCTGGAAAGGAGATGCTGTTTGAAGGGTTGTAGGTAAATCTGAATGTGATCTGAAATGCAGTCTAGAGGGGTGGCTGGTTTTGGCAGATTAATAAACCTGGGGAGAGAACTCTCTTAAATATTGCTTTATTATTAAAACCAAATTGCAAACCTTCTCAAAATCCGTGTAGTGGGAGAAGGAAGTACATGTAAGGAAAGACGAGAAGAGACCCACGGTCCTTAAAGATAAAACAAATCTGTAATGTGGTATAACCTCAGAAAATACACAGTCAGCCTGTGAGCAATAGCTGGCTAAATATTGCTGATTGGCCACTCTAAAGAACCTGGAAAGTTCTCAATTTTTTTTCTTTGCATTGGATTTTACCCAGCCTGTCAGTGTGAGCTCTGATGAGCTGATCTTTTCAAAGAGCTTGTTCATCTGAAATAAAAAGCAGGTGCCAGTTGGGACACATTCCACACAATTCACCTAATTGGCTGAACAGATTTTTCTGTGCAAGTATGAAGCTGGCTAATATGTATAAAGCAGTCTCCATGGACATAACATGACACCAGAACTCAGCTAACACACTCATTCAATCTCAAACTCCTTCATTTTCAATATTATTTGCAGTATTTTAATATCTGGCTTTCGCACTGCTTTAGTCTGGAACAAACCCACCAGGTCTCCATTCAGGGTGGTCAGGCAAAGAGGGAAGAGGGCTTCATGCACTGCCTCTGCAAGCAAAGTGGGCAGAATTTGCTTCTCTGTTTAGTTGTATGGGCCTGGATTTAAGCACAGTTGTGAAAAGTCGGTGTAGATAAAGCCACACTCTAGTTCTCACTACTCCAAGCTTCAGATACTCTTATCAATTCCTTTTTAAGTCAGTCTTGCTTTTATTCCAAGATGCCTTACCTATATTACTTTCATAGTGTCTCTGAGGCTTACCACGTGGCTCCTGTCCTGTAGCCTAAACTTGCTTGTGGGTGTTTTCTGTCTATTTGATCTATTTGTGTTGTCCTTTTGCTTCCGCAGTGCTTCTCCCACTCAGTGAAGTATGGCCAGGCATTCCTAGCACAGCGTTTTGCTGTTTAACTGTGCCAACTTCATGTTCTCTTGTTCCTCAGGCTGCCTATCTCCTTCACTCTATTGCTATTCCTTCTCTGCATGGCTTCTGTACTCTGCTAAGATGAATTTCAAGCTGATAAGCAGATTCATACATTGTTTTCTAAATGAGATCTCGTTAGGGTCTCAGATACCCATACGTTCCTATTCCTACTTATATTACTTTTCCCAGCTCACTAAAATATTTGCCTGTTTTCAGCTTTTTTTTAAAGGTTGCATACCAGCTCATCCATCACAAGGAGCTGCTGAGCTCCAAGTTAGTAGCACAAACTCTTGCTCTCAGTTTGCAAGTGCTCGACCTCATCTTCTGTACTGTCAAACAGCATTATAAGCAGTCATGGGAAATAATGGCCTTTTTGGAGAAAGGAGTATTTATAAATATGGTGTCACAACCCTGAAATCCTGTGAAGTGTTAGCCCTTCCACCACTGCCAAATGCATTCACCTCTATGACAGTGATAGGAGTTGGCAGTATTGCAGTGACTCCAGCCTCCAGCTGCATAGGACATACCTTTATTTTCTGCTCATCCTGGGTTTCAATACACCCCCCATCACTGTTTTGTTAGCATATTGCTTCCCTTGCCATCCTATCAGGAACTCAGCGTAAGCCTGACTGATTCACATGGTAATTGTTTTGTTGTGACTAGAAATTGCTTGCAAGTGGAGCTCTGAAATCTCATTCTGAGAGGAACACTGCACAGGGTTCTTGTTACTTACTTTTATAGCAAACTGCCTTAGAGAAACAGCATCTCCTGGGGTTGAGCAGAGAATGCAGTATGTTCCCATTATTTGGAGAACTAATAACCAGCTCTAAGGTTGGAGGCATTAGTCTGGGACAAGATTAATTAGCTGATTTAGTACTGTCATAGGCAAAATATCTCCTTCTGGCTGATGCTATCAGCTGCAGTAAGTTTTGACCATCTCTGCAGCTATTTGGTCTACAGAAAACAGTGATAGTCTCTTCCCAAAGACAACAGGGCTATCCTGAGGCTTGCAGTTGATATGAGACCTGGATTTTAAAGCAGATAAGCCTTCAATCATTGCAAGTGAGATTACAAGTCTTGTAAACCTCTTCCTTGACTCACTTCTTAGTTTGGTCATAGAACAAAGCTCTCAAGGCAGTATGTGAAGGGCACTGTCAGTTCTAAGGGTTTCGTTTTCCTTTGGATGACAAAAGTAGACAATCAGCTTTGAGCCTCAATGTTACATCTTCCTGTAATACAGAGATGGCAGTGGAATTACAGAGATAAAGATGGACAGATCTTCAGATAAGGCTTCTTTCCCATGGGTTGGCAAAAGCTGTCACAAACTACTCCTGATGAACTTGTCCAACCTGTTTCTAGTGTCCATAGGATAATGCAGTGATTGAGGTGCTAAAAGCATGGAAGGGAATCTGTCTCAGTGTTTGACAGTGTCTGTCCTAAAGCATGCTGTCTCCTAACAGTATGGCAAACTTGTAGGGGCTCCATTTCTAAGAAATTTTTATTTTCATTTTCAGATCATGTCACCATAAAGCTTGTAGTGCGTTTCCATGACATCTTCATTGCTTCTGTGGACTTCTCTTTCTATGACTGTGCTGCAGTGGCCCTGCTGTGGAAATCGGCACCGTGAGCACCTGCTTTTTCTCTTCTGTAGTTTTAGGGAGGGTGGCTGTCCCTTTCTGGTTCGTCCTGTCTTAGCAGCTGCTTTTCTGTCATTCTTCCAGGTGCCAGAAGTGTGTGAGCAGTCTCTGGGGATGTAACTGGTGCATCCAGCAGCACCTCTGCACCCACAAAGCAGCCTGTGAGGAAGGAACCATTATCTACAATGAACGGGTGCGTCTCCTGCTCAGTCCTAGTCCTGTGTGCTCTCACAGCCTCAGTGAGTCAGATCTCTTCTCAGGTAAAATATCAGCTGTCAGTCACATCAAGCAAGGAGGTGAGCTGTTGGAGCAAAGAGGAGCTCCCCTTGGAGTGACACAAGGCTCTGCATCCCTGATACTACAGGTTTCTGGGGAAGTGCCATCAGATGAAGCAGGTCACTGCAGTCCTGGGGCTATGCAGCCAGTGTTGTCAAAGTGGAGAGACAAGAGCAAGCTGGCAGGGAGGCTGCGACTGGGGAGGTGCAACAGATGCTCAGTTTGTGGCTGCCACAGGTGGCCTTGCATTTTTGTGGAGAATGAAAACTAGGAGACCTCCCTCTGAGAGGAGGCCAGTGCAGGCATCTGTGGGAAGAGGGAGTGTTGCTGGATCTTGTGCACTGTGAACATTCCCCAGTCCCAGGACAAAAAAATGGCATAAGCTGTAGCTCTCATTAAAATCCAGAGGGTGAAGCAGCCTCTTGTCTGTGGAGTCATATGGAGTGTTTGGGTTTTATTCTGTTTAATTTCTTTCCCTCTTCTCATCCCACCACGTTGTTTTTCTCTAGGCCCAGATCCCAACCTCAAGTGTGTATCCCTCTTCAGCTGCTCCCCTCACCAAATCCTCTACCACAGCCCCCACCATGGCCACAAAGCCTGTCACCACCCCTGTGCATGTGGGCCCAAGCACTGTGCCCCCCACGGAGCCCATCCATGTCACACCCTCCGCAGCCTCGGGGACGACGACGGAGCCCGCGCGGACGCCCAGCTACACCCACCCGGCCCTCTCCACCGAAGCCGCCTCCCTCCAGGCTGCCACAGAACCCCCTCTGCCACCGCCCGCAGACAAACCTGCTGTCACTGTGCCAGAGACAACTTCTGCTGCGCCCGTCCTCTCCAGCCCATCTAAAAACGTGGATCACGCAGCCTTGCCCACTGAAGGGCCAGCCACAGCCCAGGAGCCCCGGCACACAGACCCACTCACCACCCTCGGGGGTAGCCCTCTGCACACGTCTGCAGTGGCAGCAGCAACACCTTCCCCGCATGTCACGAGCTTCGAACGGCCTCCAAGTCCTTTTCCTACCGCAGAGGCACTGACATCTGCCATCCCATCTCCCCAAACCCCCAGCCAGGTGCCAGGGAACCCTGTTGCCTCTGATGACTCTACTGGATTGCCAGGAACTGAACTCCCTGTTTCAGAGCTCCCAACATCAGCTCCCCCACTGTGGCTGCTGGAGGAAGGCACAGAGCTCCAGGACACAGAGGACTGGATGGATTTGCTGCAGGCTGAGAATGACACATCTCTTTTCTCTGCTTCTACTCTTCTGTCGGGTGATGGTGATTCTTCAGAGAGGGATGTCCCTGACTTTCCCAGGATCCTTCACCCTGACCTCGATTATCAGTATGATGCCCCTGAGTTTTGGGAGGAGGTAAGTTACTGGGCTTTTGTAATTCACAGTCTAAGGCTGTAACTCTGAAGTTTTGTTACAGGTTGCCAGTTAGTATTTCAGCACACAAGAGAGGTTGTGCCCTGTGTTTTGTTTTCAGAGTGAAGAGCCTAGCTGGGGTCCAAATGCGTGTCCCTGCGTGCAGGGAATCCAGGGATCTTCGCTCTTTCCAGTCAATGTGGCAAGGAAGATAACCCTGCTGGGAAAGAACTTTCACCTCTATCAGGTAGTCAGCTCAATGCCATCACCATCAAGAAATTGCATTAGTGTAGAGCACTGTTTGGGCAACCTGACCACTGGACTGCTAAAAATATGTGTAAGATACAGTTGTGACTCTGCCTGGGTTTCTCCTAGAGGAATAACCTATTTCTGTGCATAAAGAGTTCCCCAGCTTGATGTATTGGTGTGTAGGAGGTCACTCAGAGAAAGGGAGGGTACATGTGTGCACCAACCTGCTGGAGAAAATCTGCATGTATTTGGATTAAATTGCACCTGTGCTGCACTGCAGATGGTAGTTCTTGGAATAGCTTTCTGCTGAATTCATCCTGTTTGTTTGTGTCTCCATAAACTAAAGACAAGTCATCTGTTCCCTTTCCGTTCTGGCATGCTCACGTTAATGTGGCTATTCCTGCCATACCTGAAACTTCTGCAGTGGGGAAAACCACCCTTGACAGCTGTTTCTTGGGTGTGCCTCTGATAAAAATTCTCTTTGCTTCTCAAGACAGAAGATGATTTAGTAACCTTTGACAAAAAAACAACTTGGAACATGCAGCCCACAGTCTAATTGTTACTTTATACATTACACCTGACATACTTCACTGCTCAGAGGAGCAGAGGTGGTTCCAGAGAGATGCATATCTAGCTTTTTTACAGGAAGTATCTAAGCAATTCTAAGTGGAAGGTTTACAGGAAAGAGATAGGGAGGAGAAATATACACTTACTGTTTTACTGTTTTTGACACGCTCTGCCCTAATCTGTGTACTCTACTCTTCATCTCCAAGCTAGTGTTTCACTGGCATGTACTGCATAACTTGACAGTATCACTGCATTTTTTTTTAATTTCTCCCTCTGTGCTAAGTTCTCCACACAGTGACACACATGCTCCCTTCTGGGTGTTTTGTGTTGGTTTGTCTTTCATATGTGGAGGCAGTCACAGCATAGAGAGCCCTTGAATATAGCATAGAGCTGAGGGGAATGAGAGGAGTGTGCCACTGGCTTGGTGGCTTGGTGAAAGGTGCTGAACTGGAGAGGCAGGAGGACACTTGTGCAGCCCGAAGCTCTGTGTCACTGAGAAATGGTGCCATGTGTCTCCTCCTGCAGGACCAGCAGTGGGACTATGAGTGTGTCTTGAATTTGGAGGGGAGGACAGTGGTGATGGAAGCTTATGTGGAAGGAGAAGAAACAAACAAGTCCCTCTGTTATATCACCTGCCAGATGAACCAGGTGAGTGCTGGGATTACTGTGCCATTTCACAGTTCACACAGGTGCTGGTTTTGCTCAGTAAAAGAGTAGGATGGAAGGCAAGCTCTGGAGAAGAGAGCATATTTTGAAAATCATTTGTAAAATATTTAGCACTCTGGGGCCCTCAGATGTGATGCTGCTGCCTGCCAGTACTGGTTCCTTTAAGTTCAGGAAGATTGTGCAGTCTGAGCCACATACCTGTTGCTGCACTGGCTGTAGCAGAGGATGGTGCTGTCTCTGAACTGGCCAGCATGGTGCCACTCCTGCTTTAGCTTGAGGCACTGTTGTTTGTCATTCTCTGCATCATGACTCCTGCGATGATTGTTCTTTTGTGAGAGTAAAAATGCTGTTAGTACTGATTTTGTCCTTGGGGATAGAAGCAAGCCCGTGGATTGTAAGATTATCAGGGAAAATAAAAACAGACACAATTCTGGATGATGTGTCAATTTTACTTATGGCAAGATTTGCAAGCAGAGATGTTATTTTTAGTTCACAGGCTCATATAGTTAAGGGAGAAGAACCACACAGACTCTTGTGCACATGAGCCCTGCAGACCAATTGTGATCCTACATCTTCAGCTCTACTGAAATTACATAAATGCCAGCTTGAGCAGCTCTCTGAGCAGGTGGCTTTCAGATAGGAATTGGCCACTTAGGAATGCAGTTAGGAAGTTAGACAAGTATTGTTGTGAGCACACACTTGGTTTTCAGTGTTCGTCTTAGTGAACCAAAACCTGCTACTGTTTCTAGAGCAGAACTGTGACTGTGAACTGGTGAGGACAAGCATGTGCTGCCACTGCCCCAACTAACACTGCCTTGTCTGCATGCATGGAAGCACCATGTAGGCTGCACGTGCCATGCACTATTCAGTATGGGTGGTGGTGCTTCTTGCCTATTCAGCTGGTTTGTTTTTGCCTCTGTTAACTCCTCTTGATGATCTTTATCTTTGCAGTACAGTTACACAGCACCTCAACTCGAATTCAATGCTGTGGTGTTTGTACAGAGGCGGCGACACCTTCGAGTGGACAGTGCTGCAGATCTTCATGGTAGGAGTGCAACCCCTTCTCAGTAAAAACACAGCAGATGAGGTGAAAGGGAATTGAGAAATCCTCAGATGAGGCTTTTTGTACCTGTGGTAGCCCTGTCATGGGAAAACTAAGGAAAACAGAGCTTCACTTCTGATGCTTGTCATGGGGCAGGAGGAGGAGTGGGATCTGTAAAAGATGCTCTGTTGCTGGGTTATGCTGTGCCCTGTGGGGATGTTTGCAGATACCTCTGAATTTTTCTCCTTTGCAGTGACTTTTTACAATTGCTCTGTGGGACACACTGATTGTAGCCGCTGCCAAACAGCTGACTCAAAGTACAACTGTGTGTGGTGTGGAGGTGACAACCCCAGCTGTATCTTCAGGGGCTCTTGCAAGGAAGAAATTGAAGACCTGTGTCCAGCACCTCTCATTCACTCTGTGAGTAATTTGCTCACTGGTGTACTGCACACAGGGCAAGGAGGGTTCTGTTCTGTGCTGGAAATCAAAGGGCTATGAACTCAGAGTGCAAACAGTGCAGCTCAATAATTTATTGACCTTCTGAAGAGGCAGTTCAGCTGGGGTCCCTCAGTGTTGTGAGGATTCTAGACTGTTGTGCTGGGCTTTCAGTTTGCTAGTAGAGAACAATGGGGAATTATTCATTTGTATCTCAGCTGAAACTGGCACACCAGAATCATTCAGGAGCTGGGAAAGGGTCCACAGGACGGATCTTCCAACCGTCCTGAGCCAGACCCTGAAACAGGTTGGCCCAACTAAGCTTGGGGCAAAGGAGGGTAAAACCTAATGATAACAGCACAGCAACAATGGGAAAGGCATGATTCCAGATTACTGGAATTAATTATTTTTGTCTGTTTATTTTAAATGTTTCTTGCTAACTGCCACATGACAAGTGTCTGTAGCCATGTGTCCCTTTTGCTGTCAGCTTGTCCTCCCTTCAGTGGCACACAACATCCACGTGCTGCATCTTGTCTTAGTTTACCTTGGATGCTGCTCAGGGACAGAGCTTTGATGTTTGTGCAGCATGCAATTCATTGTTGTCGTGATGCTGAGGGGGAATGGTGCTTGCTGCTTCAGTACTAGCAACATGTATTGGCTTGTGCATTCCCACTCTTCAGCAGAAATGCCCTGTGGAGTGGTCAGCATGTTGATGGGAAGGCAAAGCAGGGCAGTCTGCCTTCTAAGTGGATTATCACCTCTGGGTGGGGACTGCTGGCAACAGCGAGGTATGGGAAAGAAGGCTCCAGCTGTGGTGTTCTTTATGGCCTTTCTTCTGATGAGGCTGCATCCTGGGACTAGTCCATGCCAGTAAAAGGAGTCAAGAGCAGTGACCTGAGCAGGCAGAGTTTGCACCAGGGCAGTTGAAGGGCCCTGTGCTGTAGATCAGTCACCAGACTGTGGAGGTCTGAGATACTGTGACATTTACACGTGCGCGGATGTCTTTGCAGGTGTACCCCCTGTCTGGACCAGTGGAAGGTGGCACTAGAATCACCATCACTGGCTCAAACCTCGGGCAGAAACATCAAGACATTGCAGAAACTGTCACTGTTGCAGGAATTTCCTGTGCCGTAGATGCTCAAGAGTATGAGATCTCTAGCAGGTAGAGTATCTATGAAACCTCCTCCCAGAGACAGGTGCTGGCTTTTCCCTTGGCTGCTGACCCGGCCTGAGATGTCTTTGCCTTTGCTATAGTAGATGTTGAGCCCTGCCCATTCCCCTGAGTAAGGTCACTGTGTGAGCAGTTGCTCAGGCAGTGACCCACTAGAGAGATAAGGTTGTGTACAAGGTGATAGCTGAACAGTGATGCCGTATTCCAGCCACTCTGCCCCCACAGAGCCCACAGTCAGGTCAGGGAGCCATGGGCTCAGAACCTAGCAGTTTCATGGGTGTCTCTCTCAGCCACAGGGAGATTTCAATAAAGCAAAGGACATGGCTTGTGCAAATGTTACTGATAGGGAAATAGCCTGACCATGTTAACACAGGGTGAGCATGGGAATGCTTGGTTGGAGGCACACCCCTAGACTGTCAGTCTTCACTTGCTAGCAAGACTTCCCTCCAGGAACAAACTCAAAGAAAAGATCCTCTCAGCCAGGGACAGATGAGGGTGTCCTGGTGGGCCCAATGCCACTCTTCTGGGGGCCAGGAGTGCCTGACAGGTCACACAGTGCTTGTAAAAGTAGTGGCAAGGAGAAGGATGAGAAGCAGAAAGACCTGTCCTGCTGAATCCAGCTCATGTCAGTGATAGAGAATTGTGCAGCTGGTGTGTCTGGCCAGGGCAGAAAAAAATAACAAAGCAGTAGTTAGGAATTAAGAGGTATGAATGGGGGATAGCTAGGAAGCAAGGAGAAAGGGATATTTGTGTAGTTGGCCTTGGCAGGGCAGGTGGGTGGGAGCTTTGGACAAGGGAGGGAGAGGAGCTAAACAACCTGCAGGAGAAGAGGAGAGCAGTTGTGAGTAACCTCTTATCAGAGCTGTCACAAACATGTTTTTCCATTCCATGGTAGCAGTAGTTGTAGCACCCTTCCTTCTAGGAGCCAGGTAAGATCCTGCTGGGAATGGCCTGCTATGTGGAGCAGTTTTGTCCTGTCTGTGCAATTCGTTTGTCTGACTCCATCTGCTTTCTGTTTTCATCCTAGAAGTAGAGCATAATCTTTCTGGGGTTAGCACTGTCTGTGTTTTGTATCTGTAAATCACCTGGCATCACAGGCTCTTGGCTTGGACTGCACTGCCTAAGTTCAAATTCTTGAGCTTCTTTAGTTGAGGGGATATAGCCGTGAACCTGGAACCTGCTCCTGAGCAAGGCCCAGACAAAATTAATCTCCTGCTATGCAGGAAGGCTGGGAAATCTCCTGCAGAGTAGCTTTTCTGTTAGCAAATCTGTGCTGTAACATGGGATTCCTTGCTGCTCTGTTTTAAGTACAATTTGACTTTTCACCTTGTCAGCATCTCCCATATCAAATTACGTCTGGAAAAAGGGCTGGGAAGAATGGCTGGTACAGATCAGAGGATCTGGCTGGTTGCAGAGGTTGCTGGCTGAAGACCAGTGACAGCTAAACCCAGGTCTTGAGTCTTCTCCTGCATCAGACACAGCATTGATGTTTGGATTGACCACTGCTGGCCTGAGGTCCCTCCAGATGTGACTGATTTTGATCATCTCTGGACAATAGAAGAGTTCCTGGACTCTGTTCATCTCTGACACCGTGGGCTTCCTCTTGTCTGTCCCAGAAAAAGTAATCTTAGATAGGATGGGCCTGTTTGGAACTGGTCCCTTCTTTTTTCTGATGCACCTAACCCAGCTTTTTTAGAGGTGTTTCTCAATGTTTGGTTGTGTACTCTGAGCATGATGAGATAAGGCTGGAAGAAGGGAGCTGTGGTTGTGAGATGTTTTTAGGACATACTACGGTGGATACAGCTCCCCTGCTCTCCCCTGGTGTGACTCTGTTCTTGGATTGTCCTGCAGCATCGTGTGCATCACTGGCAGGAGCTGGACAGAGAGGTTTGGGCACATCGTGGTGGAAGTGCCTGGAGGAGGTCGTGGAGTTTCTGAGCATGTTTTCACCTATCAGGTAACACAACTTTAATATCTCCCGTTTGCCCAGTATCTCTGCTAAATGGCTGTTTATTGCATGAACTTACAGGACTCTGCCAGGCACTTGTTGCTGGCTTTTTTGTCCAATGTTTCTCCTGCTTATATTGTGTGGTGTGGTGGGATTTGTTTTGTTTTGTTTTGTTCCTCCCTCACCCCCCTTTAGATTGTAAGAACAGCTGTACTGGGTAATACAAAAGATCCTGTGGACTAGTGATTTTCTTTCTTTTTTGACAATGGTAACTGCCAAATACTTAAAAGACACCCTGTATTTTTCCTCTATGGTTCCAGTTTGATGATTTTTTTAATTGATGGCTTAACATCTTACTAAGACTTCTGATTTTCCTTTTGTTAATATGCAAATTGCTTGTTTGACCATGCTTTTATTTTTTGACCTTCAGCAGCTGGTGGCAGCGAGTCCAAAATTCCCATGCATTGTGTGGAGTAATGTTTCCTATCACTTTTAAACATGATTCTGATAACTTTTTGATATCTTAAACCCAGCAGCTATGGGATAGTATTTAAGTAACTTTTAAATACAATTGCTCCTTTTTCTTCCTTTCTGTGCAATTTACAAATTATGTATCTAGTTGCATGTCTCCCTTTCCCAAGGGAAGGAGAAAAAGATCCTGAAAAGTCTTAAGCTCTTGCATTTTTGGCTTGATAGAACCATTTTATATATTAGATTATGTTTGTTGCTCTTCTCTTGGCTATCACCAACGTGCTATTTAGAGACTAGTAATGGTGTACGTTTGCTTTTTATGCTGTAGTCTCCCTCCTCCTTCTCACTTCATGGATCTTGCTTTTTGTTTGTCAGCAGTGACTTGCTTGTGTCACTCTGCCTGGTTTCTTTAAATATTGCTGCAGCTCCTAAGCTGTACTAAGTTTTTTTTTTTACAGCACAGGTCTCAACACAAATTCTTAGGGCCCCCACTGTTAATCTCCTCATCTGCTAGGCAAACAGACAATTTATGTGCTACTTGTTTTTCCTAACCTAAGTTATTAATCCAGTTACTGATCTGAACAATCCCTTTGGACTGTTAATCCTTAGGTTTGTGTGTGAGGCTCACAGCTCTGCTGTTTGCAGCATCCATATGCCTTTGGCACTCTGTGGAAAGGTCCCTACTTCCTTGCTGGTGTGACTGATCACTCCTCTGCTCTGTAAAGTAGCTGCTGGAGCATGTCTGAGGCCTGCCTGTGATTTGGATCTTCTATTTTCAGAGCACTGGAGGACACCGAACACATTCTGCTGTTTTCTTTCCTTGTCTTTTGAGGTCCTTGTCACTCACTTCCCTTTTCTTTTTTTCTTTTTTTTTCCCCTCCCTCTTTTAGAATCCAGAGCTGAAATCCATTGTTCCGACTCAGGGCCCCAAAGCAGGAGGAACCTGCCTTACCCTTCTGGGCTCAAAGCTGCTGACTGGGCATCCTAATGAGATCAGTGTCCTGCTTGGAGACCTCCCTTGTCAAATGTAAGATCAGAACTTGCCAATGTGCTGGCTGTGCACTGCCCTGAGTCCTTCCCAGAGCCTCCCATGGTGTGATGCTGCCTGGAGCAGCTGGAGCTCTGCTTTCCTCTGTGTTCCAGGGGATCTTCCCCTTGTGAGTCATGGCAGCAACCTCAACCATCTTAGATTCTGGCCCACCTTCCCTGGATGTGAGCAGTGCTGCACACCTCTGTTTTGCTTGTTCCTTGACAGAACTGTAACCCATCCTGACACTCTGCTTTTGCTGGTGGGGAGCTGCAGTTGACTCCTGCAGCCTAATCCTAAGAGCTGCTTATTCTCTTGCACCCTGGGACACGTGCACCTGAGTCACCTCACTGCTGTGAGAAGGTGCACATGCTTTGGTGGCATGTGTCCAGGCCCTTCAGGACAGTGACCGTACCTGCTTTTTGTCCATGTGCTGCTCCTGACAACTGCCCAGCAATTATTGCTTGTACAGATAAGGCACAAGAGCTTTCAGCATGAGATTCAGGAAAATAGCAGAAGAGGTTTGCAGACTCTCTGCAAAGAGAAAGGCACAGTACTATAAAATCTGTCTCTGCAAGGGCTGTATTAATCCCTTGCTCTCCCTTGTCTCTCCAAGCCTCTCTGAGATGACAGAGGATCAGCTGGCATGCCAGACGAGTCCCAGCAATGTGTCCACAGAACTCCCAGTCACCATCAAATATGGGCACCAAGAGCGGAGATTGGAAGGCTCCCTCTTCAGATACACTCTGGATCCAAACATCACTTTTGCAGAGCCACCTAAAAGCTTCCTCAGGTAGAAGGAATGAGTGTCCCTTCGCTGGGGCAGTGTGCTGGGGCTGCAGCACCAGTGGCAGCTCTCTGAGTGGCACTTTGGGGTAAAGCTGGGTTTATAAGAATGAGCATAAATAGAAGGATGGGAGCATGGACAAAATGGAGCTAGTGAATAACAGGTGGGTCAGATCAGCTACTTTTGTCTTTCAGTGGAGGGAGAGTGCTCAGAGTTCATGGCTACAACTTGGATGTTGTACAGAAACCAAAGATCCGAGTTACAGTTTCTCCATCTGAACGCCGGCGCCGAGGAGTGGGGCGATGGCGCAGGATCATCCCAGACTCCGAGTGCCCTGAGGATTCTTTGTGCAGCATCCAGCAGGTAGCACAGCACTCAGTGGGGATGTGGGTGCACAAGGGTTGATGTTTCACCTCTGAAGAGGTGGACTTTCTGTCCCTAGGGCTTTTTTCCTCCCACCACTTGCTGTTACCTGCTTGGATTGTACCAACAGTCTTGGCCCATTGAAGTGTTCTGCCAGACTGAGAGGTAAAGCACTAAGTGTTCTCTGTCAGTCTGAGAGGTTAAGCACTTTCACAAACACTTCCATGGGCTGGGTCTGCCTCTGCCTACAGATGTGCAGGATTGTGATGTGGGACAGAAATAGCAAGGCAGCAGTGTGGAGATAAAGGAATCTACATCTGAGCCAGAAAGCTTGCGTGGCTCAGCGTGTCTTTGCTTCAGATTCTTCCTTTTGCATATTTCAGTCCATCCCTATAGTTCCTGGGATCTCTTTCACTCTGAGATACAAAACCAGGCAGTGAAATTACCAGTGCCACTACCATTTTCTGCTCTCCTGCTGTCAGTCTGCTGAGATGGATCGTTACGGAGGTATTGATGTGGTCACCAAGGTCACAGAGCATGCAGCAGAATTTGCAGAGGTAGAGGGTGGTTTGGCAGCCCAAGTACAAGAAGGATTTGCATTATTAGTGCAAATGATGAAGGGCTTCCTGTACATAAATGTGCTCCCTATGCACATGCATCAAAACCAGCTGGCTTTATCAATGTTCTTAAGAAACAATGTTCTGTGGCTGTAAGGCAGGGGAAAAAAAAGACTGTAATACTTTCACCAAGTGTATAAAAACATATCCAACCAGGCACAGGAACACTTTCACAGAAGCATTCAGACTGGGAAAACAGCCTTGCATTGAAGGAATTTGGTCCTATTCTCTCAGAGCAGGGAAATCTAAAGCTGGTCTCTCTCCAGAATTTGCTGCCAGGGGAATGTCAGAGCTGATTCCCACTGCTGAGACCTTCCAACAAAACTGGTGCTATGAAAGCTTTCCTTTAGAGGAACATGGGGAATTCCTCAGATCTTGGATTTTTCTCCTCTACAGTTAAGCAGAGTTCTGCTGGCATTTCTCCAGACGAGAAGAATGCAGACTGGCCCCAGATTGCTCGGGGTAGGAAGTATTGCCAAGCTGCAGGAGAAGCATTGGTGTTCTATTACTGACACTTTTTTTTTGCCTTTTCCACTTAGTTTGAAGAACCATGTCTTGTTAACTCTTCCTACCTGATCCTATGCAAAACTCCAGCCATTAACCTGCTGATGAGGAGTGCCCGTATCAAACTGGAATTTATTCTGGATAATCTGAGCTTTGATTTCAACTCACTGCATCCCATGCCCTTCTCTTATGAAGTCAACCCCGTCCTAAAACCATTGAATGCTGAGGATCCTGCCAAACCATATCGTCACAAACCAGGAAGTGTCATCTCTGTGGAGGTAAGACAAAAACCAGCTGGAATTAATATTCCTTGTATGAAGTTTTAAATTGTTGTCATGCAGTATCCAAGGTTTTTAAAGTATTTGACCTGTCACAGCACATCTGTTTTGGCCTGTGAGAAATGGTATATAAGAGAAGGGAAAAGAGTGCATCAAAAAAGCCTCTGAAGTCCATAAAACATTGTTAGGGGCTTCACAGGGCTTCTGGAAACTTTTTGTGGTTTGTTTTTGGAGGTTTTTTTTAATCCTAATTAACAATCTGTATGTGAGATATTAGTAGTACATTATCCCCACATCCTGTTCTCAGCTGCTGTCTCTCTCATAACTACATCAGTTTCCTCTAGAAGTAACTTAGGAGTAAAAGAATCCTGCCAGTAGGGAAGACCTGTTACTAAGTGAAGGCAGGAAAATCACTCATTAAAGATGATACAGAAGAGCACAGTGGCTCATATTTTTACTGTACATGCATGAAAAAAAATCTGAGGAATTTCTTTTGTACAGAAAGGTACTTTTCAGTCCAGTAGTCTTAAAGAAAGTAATGGCTGCAGCTGTAGTTGCAGATTCTCCACATGCTCTCTTTTTACATATGAGTAAAAACTGTGAGGATGTAAGAGCCTAGAAATGTCTCGGCCACTGTCATTGGGGTTGAATGCATTTTAGAGATGTAGGGCAGTTTGAGAAGACTGGAAGAGAACTTTAAAAGACAAGGAGGTTGATCTGCTAGCCTGTCGGGATACCCTGACAGAGCTCTGGGCTTAGAAAGCATTAAAGCATAAAATGTAATTAACATCAATCAGCATGGTTTTATTAAAAAAAGTCCCCCAAAATTAAAGCAGATAAGAGAAATAGCATAGATATGTTGCACCTTTGAAAGGCATTGATTGACTCACCTGAGTGTGCAGGCTAACTGACACAAAACTACCTTTTTAAATAAACAGAGTGAAGAGCTGAGCTTAGCTGTGCTTTGGCTGAAGAGCCTTAAGAGGACAGACTATTTATAACTGTACTTATGCAGTGTGCTGCACGTCCTAAAGCTAAAGCTAAATCATATGCAACTGAGTTTTTTAGCTTACAAAATTAACTCCTGCAGCCCATTCAGATGTGAGTCTAATCAGAGAAGAAAAAAGGCTGCTTTCATCCCACGGTATTGGTCTCCTCCATATTCTCTGAAGCCATGGCAATACATAGTTGTTTTTTCCCTGATCTCATGCACTGTCCAAATCTGTTTCAGGGGGAAAATCTAGATCTGGCTATATCCAAGGATGAAGTTATGGCTATGATTGGGGAAGGAATCTGTGTGGTGAAGACACTAACAAGGAATCACCTCTACTGCGAGCCCCCCTCGGAGCAGCCGGCTCCGCGGCACCGCACCAAGCGGGAGGGCACGGACCTGCTCCCAGAGTTCACGGTGGGGAATCAGCAGCACTGCCAGAAATCCTGTTTTTTCTTGGAGCATGTGCAAGAAGTGGGAGTGGGATGTAAAGTTAGGAAAGGTAGAAGCCCTTCTGAGGGATGGGGAAGGTAATGGGGGTGGCAAGAAACTGGTCTTGTTCTCATCTTCTACTCTAAAAGGCTAAAGTTGCCTAAAAGTAAACAGTATAGCTGTGTTCACTATGCTGTGGGACAGCTCTTCTGGGGAGCTGTGTGCCCCCTGTGCTCATTTTAGAGAAGCCCTATGGCTTTGTATTTCATTCCTGTACAGAGGAATGGAATCATCATGACAAATGCTTTCTTCTTACAGGTTCAGATGGGAAATTTGAACTTCCTCCTGGGCCGAGTGCAGTATGACACCGAAAGCCAGCTCACCTTCCCTCTGGAGGCACAGATTGGTTTGGGTGTTGGTGCATCCTTTGTGGCACTGATTGTTCTGGTCATCGTCTTCATATACAGGTAAAAAGTTCTGGCATTGTATGAGGCCTTTAAGTTCCTCACAATGTTTTTTCAGTGGATGTGACCAAGCGTGTACATCTTGGGCCTAAACAAGGTTACAGTTTTCTTTATTTCATGCCAAATTCTGAGCCTCTGGCGGTGCTGGATGTGGGAGGCATGTTGCACTGCTAGTCATAGCCTGCACTGTGGTTCATTCAAAATCTAATGGGTGCTTTTCAAGAGGCACATCTAGTTTATGGAACACTGTTTGGTATCCTGCAAAGACAATGCTCTGTAGAAATCACCTCAATGCCAGCTGCCCTGGAGTCTTTGGCAGCAGCACAACAGTTGGCAAGGACAGTCCCTGGGCTAGTGCCACCAGGAACAATTTTGCTTCTTATTGCAGGAGGAAGAGCAAACAGGCTCTGAGGGATTACAAGAAAGTTCAAATCCAGCTGGAAAATCTGGAAACGAGTGTTCGGGACAGATGCAAAAAGGAATTCACAGGTCAGTGACTGAGCTCCTGGGTTCTTGCAGCTTCAGGGAAACTTGGAGAAACCCTCAGCCCTACCTCTCTTCCCATTCCTCTGTACTTGTCTGAGTAGCTCAGAGCAGACAATAATTTATTCTGTGCCAGTGCGTACAAACAGAGAGCCAAATTCTTCCTTTTTTAATTCTTTAATTCAGAGCACAGCAATCTATACAGACCTCTCTCATTCTTCATTTCATCCTCCAGACTCAGGTGAAGAGCTAAAATCAAGACAGAACACTTGGAGGGATCTCAAGGACAGCTACTAGCCCAGTCTTTGTGTAGGGCAAGTTGAATTGCAGCCCATGTTCTGGGCTTTCTAACTTTGTACTTCAGCTCTTTACAGCTGTAGAGACCCAGGGCTCTGAAACTGTGCAGGTAACTGAGACTTGAGTCCCCAGCTAATGTGTGAAGGACTGAGGAGCAGGTCTCTAACACTCTGTCTTTGCTGTAGGTAATGCCTGTAACCACAGGTGTGTGCTGACTAGTGGCTTCCTCTTTATAAAATTGGAAACCAGCTCCTGATTGGAACTTCCCTCATGCTGTTTCTCCTGCTGCCTAGTCTAGTTTTAAATATTCCAGAAATGAGACCCCAATATGTGTCTTCCTAACAGGAAACATCCTTCCTCTTTCTCAGTCCCATGGTGTTGGCCCTGGTTCCTCCACTTCCCTCATGCTCAGGACCATCAGTTGAGATCATGTCAGTTGTGTCATCCTCATGGGCATTTTCCTTTCCCTCAGATCTGATGACTGAGATGATGGACCTCACAAGTGACCTTGTGGGCACAGGGATCCCCTTCCTGGACTACAAGTCCTACGCAGAACGCATTTTCTTTCCGGGCCACCGTGAGTCACCACTGCAAAGGGACCTTGACATTCCTGAGTGCCGGCGGCAAACAGTGGAGCAGGGCTTGGTCCAGCTCTCCAACCTCCTCAACAGCAAGCTCTTCCTCACCAAGGTAATGTCCCTGTCTCTGCTGGCAGCCTGCTGTGGGGCAGAGCCATGGCACTGGCAGCAGGAAGTGGGCAGTGTCTGTTATTCCTTAACAGTTGCCTACACCACTTCTTCCAAGAGCCAGAAGCTGTGACTGCTTTGTTTTCAGCAGATTGACACACTGGTTTATCTCTCTCCCCACCAGTTTATCCACACTCTGGAGATCCAGCGCACTTTCTCTCCGAGAGACCGGGCCTATGTAGCATCACTGCTCACGGTGTCGCTCCATGGGAAGCTGGAGTACTTCACTGACATCCTCAAAACACTCCTGAATGACCTTGTGGAGCAGTATGTGGCCAAGAACCCCAAGCTGATGCTGCGGAGGTGAGTGAGCCAGCCGTGGTCACACTGGCAGCTACCTGAGGGGACAGAGCCTTTCTGCCTGGCTGGCAAGCTCTGAAAGGCTCTGCCAAGTCTTCTAATCTCACTTTGCTATTTAGAGGTCCCTGGGTTCTCAGTCATGCCATGTTTGGAAGCTAAACTGAGATATCTCCCATGTTTAGAACCCCAATAGCCTCCTATCTGGTCCATCCTTCTGATCTGAACACATTTCCCTTGTTTGAAACCTACCAGAGGCTTTCCACTGTTCCCTCCTTCTTGTCTCTGCAATTCTGTAATTTGGTGCCTCCTTCAGGCTGAAGAGTGCTTCCAGTAAGTGGTGTCAAAAGCATTAACCTCGCTGGTCTCGAAAGGGTTTTTTTTCACTCCCTTCTGTATCATGATTTTGTCTGCTCTTTTCTCAAAAGAAGTGATCTTTGCCTCCAAATCTCCCCCTGTTCTGCACCACATTCCTGTGACCAATCTGATGTTCTCTTTCAGGACAGAAACAGTGGTAGAGAAGCTGTTAACCAATTGGATGTCCATCTGCCTGTATGCATTTGTGAGGGTGAGCTCTTTGTCTCGTTGTGGTGTAGAGGGGCCAAAAGAGGGGAGACAGGAACAGCTTTGCTTTGTGCCTCACTCGTAGCTGAAATAGTGCCAGGGTCACCCTGTATTCCTCAGGGTGAGGAATGAGAGCTGGGCTGCTCACTAGGAGCAGGGATGCTTAAATCAGCATTAATACTACTCGTTTCCAGGATGTGTCACCAGGTCGTGGAGGCTTCAGTGTAGCTCCTTTGTCTTGAAACACACAGGCCTCAGGCTGGATTGTGCATGGGAGGACACGTGCTGGTCTAATTCCTTTTCTGGAGGGCTGGTGGGGGGCAAGGAGTCTCTCAGATTAGTGACACAGAGGCAGAACAATGTCTTGGTCATGTGCATCTCTCTGGTAGCTGGATGGTGCACTTTCCTGTGCATGGAGCAGGAGCTGTTGGCACAGGCTCTGTCTTTGCCTACTGTGGCTTAGCTGGGGTATCCTCAGTCCTGCTTGATATCTGTGTTTCCAGGCCTGGGGTTCTGCTGGGAGGAGCAAGCTGAATTTCTCTCTTTCTTTTCCATGCCAGGATTCTGTCGGGGAGCCCCTTTACATGCTGTTTCGAGGAATCAAGCACCAGGTGGACAAAGGGCCAGTTGACTGGGTGACAGGGAAAGCCAAATATACCCTGAATGACAACCGCCTTCTGAGAGAGGACCTGGAGTACCGAACTCTGGTAAGCACCACATCTTCTGTCCTCTCTGGTATGACAGGGCTGAATGTCTCTGCTCCCATAACCAAGGCACAAGTGCAGCATCCTGCCACTGTCTCCTGGGAGCCAGGTTTGTTCCAGCAGCACAAGTCCATAGGTGATGAAGAGCTCTGCTAAATCAGGCGCTTTTGCTCCAGGCTGACAGGAGCCTTCACCACAGTCACCTGGTGTGTACTGTGCTGATGGCACATCGAAGCTCCTCCCCAGTGCTGTGGAACTGGCTTCCAGCTTGTGACACAAGGCTAAGAAATAAGACTGAGGTGTTTAACGTCTGTGATGTTTTCTTTTCTGAATCTCCCAGTGAAAGGACTAGCTGTTAACTTGCCTGAATGCCAGCCATCAAAGGTGTAAATGTGTCAGATATAATTTTATCAGCTAAGTAGCTGTGACCTTTTCTTCCCCAGACCTTAAATGCTTTGACACAAGCAGGAGTTGGTGCAGGAGGGGCTGAAGAATCTCAAGGGATTTCTGCAAAAGTGCTGGACTGTGACACCATAACGCAGGTGAAGGAGAAAATCCTAGATCAGATCTATAAAGGGACGCCATACTGTCACCGGCCAGACCCAGACACCCTGGACCTTGGTAAGCAGAGCTCTTTGGTGACAAAACTCAGTGAGGAAGTGAAGGGATGGTGGTTTGCTGTCTGTGCACAGCACCCTGGTGTGTGTGACATTTGTCATTCTCTGCTGAGCATGCAGAATCACTGACCAAGGGTCTCGTACTCTGACTGGACACAAAAGGGGAGAGGCTGCAATAGAAAGAGGCAGGGGTGGGAAAGAAGCAGGTGGGTTCTTCATTTCATGGAGTTCCTTGCTACACTCAGACCACAGCAATGACTTGGGTAAGGGGATGTGGAAAAAAGTACAGAAAATGTGTAGGAGGGGAGGGGGATTTGAGCGCAGTGCAAAGCTGTTGTGAGCAGAGACTGGCATTTCCAGGTAGTGAAGTCAATGGCAGCCTCTCAATAATATATGTCAGGGAAGATTTTGCCCATGGCAGTTAATTAATGGTAGAACTTACATTGGGAGAGAAAACATTCAGTTTTTCATCTTCTTAATTCTTTATCTGTTGATGAATAGGGATGAAATTTTGAGATGAGAAGGTACTGAGGAAATAGTAGCTGATAAGAACCATGGGTGCATATTTGTGGTTTGAACCACCTGCTTGAAGAGTCACAGTCTGACAGAATTTGTAGAAACGTGACAGGTGAAACCTGGGAGGCCATAAGGCCACCTGTCCCTGTGCTCAGAGGGATCTGTCCTGTGACTGCAGGACTTGGCATCATTACAGATTATATTGTCTGTGAAATAGAACAGGTAAAAGTAGATGAGGACCAGGGAGTGTGTAATGAGGTCAGCCAGGATGAAGCAGATGATGCCTCAAATTAGCAGTTAATCCTTTAATTTTCTGTGTTTCAATGGCTGTAGAGTGGAGATCAGGGCTGGCAGGTCATCTGATACTGTCTGATGAGGATGTGACGTCTGTTGTTCAAGGAACTTGGAAACGTCTGAACACTCTTCAGCATTACAAGGTCAGAACTCAGTCTGCCACTGCCTTGTCTCTCCTCTCATTCTTCTACACACTGTCATGCTCTGTTTGCGGCTCTGGTTCCTGGTGGACCACTGTTAAAAGGCTGGACCTTTCTTGCTGAGCATATTCAAATTAAGTCAGTGCTGTGGCTGCAGTCTGACTTCAGCAAGCACAGCCCTGTCCTTATCCCATACCTGAGATGTGGATGTGTGTAGGGCTTGGAAGGATAGGCACAAGTTCATAGTGCAGTGAAGGTGATGTGCTGGATCTGTTCCTGTTCCAGCCAGATCAGTTATCAGGTGATGACGCACTGAGCTGCAAAGTACCTTCTAAGAATGGAAAGAGGGACTTTTTAATTACCTTGCACCAGTATGTCATATCTTGCACCAATATGTCAGTACCTTGCTGCAACATGTTCTAGATGTAAATGACCTCAACCCCTGAGTATTATCTTCATAGTACTTTCACCATCTCTTTTTTAATTGGTACAGACAAGAATTTCTCACCCTCAGGAAAGATGGTGACGGTGCCTCAAAATCCCTGTTTCTGTCTATTTCTAGTGATGGTACAGCCTGTTTTGGTCTACGAGCACTTGCTTGTTGTGCTGATGAGAAACATGGCATTTGTTTCGACTGTTGTTTTGCTTGTGTGCAGGTCCCTGATGGAGCAACAGTAGCACTGGTCCCACGCCTGACCAAGCACATCCACAGGGAAAATCAGGATTACATCCCAGGAGAAAGTGAGTTTGATGTCTTGTTCTCATAAAATTACTTTAGAGCACTTGCCAGTTAGTGGGACAAGTCTCTTGCCATAGCTCCAGCTTTATGCTGATATAGAAGGCTGACACATGCTTTGGACCCTCATAGGATTGTCAGGAAATGTGAAAGTTTGGTCAGGTGAGGTCAGAGAAAAGCAAAAGTGTGAGAGCAGAGAAAAGCTGGGCTGGGTGTGAAAATGCAGAACAAGCACAGTTGTCTGACTCTCTAGGGCTAAGTGCAGTCTGCAACCTGCAGAAATCTAAATACCCTCAGGTGCTGATCATGGCCCGAGGAGGGTGATGGGATGCCGAGCAGTTTCCTTACTGCCTGGCAGAGTGAACAACTCCATGGATACTCCTGTGGCATGAGGGACAATAGCCACAGCCTACAGCTTAAGAGATTCAAATTGGATATGGAACAAAACAACTTCAGCAAAAGGGTGGTTCAACCCTGAAACAGACCACTGGGGTGGTAGGGGATCTCTGTCTGGGGAAGTTTCCAAGACATTCAAGGTTTTGGGTGGACAAAGGCAACCTGCTGTACTGCTGGCAATGGTTGTACTCTGAAGAAGGCTGGATAGAGGCCTCCAGAGATTCCTTCCCATTTGTGTTTCTGTTATACTGTGAAATCTTGCTTCCTTGGGGCTCACCTGGCCAAGGTCTACTGTGAGAGAACCAACACTTGTCTGTAAACAATTGCTTGGTTTAGAAACACCAATGCTGGAGGATGCAGATGAAGGTGGGATCAAACTTTGGCACCTGGTAAAACCAACAGAAGAGCCAGAGCTTCCCAAGCATCGGCGTGGGAGCTTAAGAGATCGGGAGCGAGCCAAGGCAATCCCAGAGATCTATCTGACACGCCTGCTCTCAATGAAGGTGAGAAGAAGCACAGACTGTGTTGTTCTTGAGATCTTGTCTTCCTTCACATCCCCTGGCAGATGCAGGGGTGTGTGTGAAGATGAAGCAATACCCTTTAACTACAGTGACTTTGAGTATGTTTGAGTCTCCTGTGTATTTTGACTTGCTCATGAGCTTCTCCCTGGCCTCTGTTCCACAAACCATAGGGGCCTCCTTTCTCCTTAGTTGCTGCTCCCTTCAGTGGGGGTGGAGTACCCTTGGATGGGTGAGTGGCTGTCACTAAGCAGAAAAAGGTGACCTTTTATCTGTGAGGTCTGGGCTCTCTACTCTCCTCTTTCTGTGCTGACTCTGTCCTGCTTGATTATCCACAGGGCACTCTGCAGAAGTTTGTGGATGACTTATTCCAGGTGATCCTCAGTACCAACCGCCCTGTCCCTCTGGCAGTCAAATACTTCTTTGACCTGTTGGATGAGCAGGCCATACACTATGGGATCACAGACCCTGAGACCATCCATATCTGGAAGACAAACAGGTAGGGTGTTCCTGAGGGCCCTGGAGGAGGCACTGCCGACTTGCTTAGAGCTTGCAAAGTGACAGCCACGTCTGCCTACTGAGGAGGAGCACAGTGCAAGTGCAGGGCAGCAGACCATAGGGTGAATGAAGAGCTGGTTTTGCTGGGAGGGCAAAGCAGACAGATGCAGTACCATGTAGAATATCTTGCAGCACTGTAGCTGCTACCTTTGCTGATGCCCTCTTGCACCTCTGTTCTCTCTACAGCCTCCCCCTGCGGTTCTGGATCAACATCATCAAGAACCCTCAGTTTGTTTTTGATGTGCAGACATCGGATAATGTGGACGCTGTGCTGCTGGTCATTGCGCAGACCTTCATGGACTCCTGTACAATAGCTGACCATAAGTTAGGGCGGGTGAGTACAGAGGGAGAAGGGAGCATGGTTGACACAGAGAGTTGAGCAGTGCTGCCTTAGGAAGGCAATAATGTTTACACAGCATCATGAGGACAGCAGGCCAGGCTCCCCCTGGCTTCCTTGTGCGACTGGAGAGTAATGGGGAGTCTTGGGAAGAGAGGAGGGAGGACCAGATTTTGTTTAGCCACAAGAAGTCGTTGAGGAAGGATTTTGCTGGATTTTGTTTAGCAACAAGAAGTCACTCTTTATTTACAGCTTGCAGCTACTTGGGGGCAAAATCACTCATTAAAGATGATACAGAAGAGCACAGTGGCTCATATTTTTACTGTACATGCATGAAAAAAAATCTGAGGAATTTCTTTTGTACAGAAAGGTACTTTTCTTTGCTAAAGAGCAAAACTTTAGTTGGCTGTGGCAGACAGTGGGAGTCACAGGATGCAGCTTGGGACTTTCAGGTTGGCCATTAGAATGTTCCACCATCACTACTCACCCCGTGCTGAGGGTGGAACAATCCTGCACAGGTCACCAGAGATGGGATGGGTGGATCTCTGGAGCACATCAGGCATCAGCTGTGCAAAGCCATAGCCAGTGTGATCTCATACTGGTGATCACTCAGCTCCAAGCAGAAAGCTGGACTAGGGATCCCAGGGGTCTTTCATCAGTATATTTCAGGGTACCTCAGACTGCATTACTAGAAGAGAGCCTACTATTTGAAGTGCCTCTCCACACAGAGGACAAAAAATTCCTGGTCCTGAGTAAATGGCAGAAAATAGCTGTGATGGTGTTACCTGCTGAGGTTAGTCCAAAGCACAATAAAGGAGCTTCTCATAACCAATTCTGGTTTTGGATGTTCAAGGACTCTCCAATCAATAAGCTGCTTTATGCCCGGGACATTCCTCGCTACAAGCAGATGGTGGAAAGGTAAGTGATGGATGTGAGGAGTTGTAGTTTCAGCAGTGAGGAGGAGGGACCATGCACTAATTGCCTGTGTATCCCTGTCTAGGTACTACGCAGACATTCGTCAGACCATCTCTGCCAGCGACCAGGAGATGAATTCTGCCCTGGCTGAGCTATCACGGGTAAATAAAAGTATTTGAGAAGTCACCTGGCCCCTCACCAGTGTCTCCAAGAGAGAGTTATTAATGCAAAGATGAGATATTCCAGCTGAGCGTGCAGTTCTGCTCAGACACAGACTGTGCCCAGTGGCTGCCCTGCACCACAGGGAGGGTGAGGGTGTACCCAGGCAGCACTGGAGAGAAGAGGGGTTAGTCAAGGATTCAGGGCAAGAAATACATGTGATTTTTCCTTTGCTAGGAATTGTTGGTGAATTCTCTTTCCTGTTGCTTTCCTAATGAGTTGTGAGGACACAGAATTTGACAGGACAATGGTTAGGTGTCTCACGGATTTGTCCAATTTCCTCTCTTATAAACAGAATTACTCAGGTGACCTCAATTCCCTGGTGGCTCTACATGAATTGTACAAATACATCAATAAGTACTACGACCAGGTGAGTGTGTGTTTCCAGCAGGTATGAATATGCCTTTCTACTTCTACCACCCAAACAAAAAAAAAAGCAAAAATTAACAATTAAGAGCAGCCAGATTATTCCAACACTGTGTCTTGTTTCACTGGCATGCATCACTTATGTCATGAGTTTGCTTTATTCTTATCAAAGAGCAAGGGAGGAGATCAGCAAAAAGAACTTATCTCTAACTTGAAGGCTGTTGGGATTTCATGTATGCTTCTTCATTTTTACTCCAATATCCAAATAATTTACTTAAAAAAGAAATGCAGTTAGTTAAGATAAATTTACTAAAGACTGAATTTCAGGGGAGAAATTTAGCGTTCTTTTTGCCCTGTGAAGTTTGTAAGTTATTACAATGAATCTAGAATACATCTTTTGTGGTTAATTTGAGATTATTACTACATACCCACTCTGGACTCGAGCATGCTGAATTCCATCTTGAGGTTCTCCATGATGCATGTAGTTGAGCTGCTTGGGTGTCATGTGCTGGAGAATGGCTGCCAGTGAGCTCTGTCTTGTTGCAGATCATTACTGCCTTGGAAGAAGACCCAACGGCACAGAAGATGCAGCTCGGATATAGACTGCAACAGATTGCAGCAGCTGTGGAGAATAAAGTCACAGATTTGTGACAGGCACAGACAGACTGCTCTCCCCTGGCTGAACGGGGACAGTGCTCATCCTAGTTGATAAACAGGGTGTCCTGCTGCCATTGGAACCAGACTCTCCAAGGAACCTGCGGGTGACATGAGCAAGGGGATGGCCAAGGCAGTACAAAGTACAAGCGTCCTTGCATCTCAGAGAATATTTTTTTACAGGTTTCTTTTCTTTTTAAAAGCAAAATGAAACAAAAAAAAAAAAGGACAAACTTTGGTTTTTCCCTGGCAGACTGCTGAGGGGCTGCACAGGTCCTTCCTTCAGATGTTACGTGAATGTGCCAAGTTTCTAAACCATGTTATTGAAGAGCCAGGTGACAACACCAAGCACTGTGTCTGTGGAGTCCTCAGCCTTGCACAGATGCCCTTTCCAGTGCTGGGGCACTGCCTGCTGCAACCACTCACTTCCTTGGAGATCAGGAATCTTTTCCTGGGTTGACCGCTGTGCTAACCTCTGTCCCCAGCTAGCAAGCACTCATGAGAAACTCCTTGCAGCAATGTCCCTGCTGGTCCCAGATGTTGGATGTAGAAAGGAGAATATCCGATGGCGAAGGTCTCTTGCTCCCCAGTGCTCTGGTCTCTGACAGCTCGTGTGTGGCACCTGCTTGGCTGGAATGTGCATGGGTGCTTGCCGTGGGGCCCACTGTAAATGAACAGCACCCCCTCACCCTTTCCCTCAGGACAAATTCAGTGTGTGAGAGTCGCTGCCTGGCTCACTTCAGTCTCCACTGACCCAGCTTGGATCTGTCTTCCTGGTTCCTTGTGGTCAGAGGTTGCCCTGCTCTTCGGAAAAGCACAACAAATGCCTTGTGCCACTCCCCCTTCCTCCAGTGTCCAGCTGTTCTGCTGCTCTGAACTGGACTTGTAAATACTCTGAGAAAATTAATGTATTTAAATGCTAAAGGAGAATGTTTAACTTTGTGGCTTTGAGACAAAGCTTTTCTTGGAGAAGTATCTCTGTGCACTTCTACTGACAAACGTCTGTCAGCACTGGAGCAGTTTTCTCCACTGCTTTGTCTGCAGGGATAACTTACAGGTGTCTCCATTGTCATACCAGCAGCTCACCTTTCCCTGCAGCTCAGTCCCAGGCTCTCTGTGTGCTCTTCTCTTAGGCTTGCCTTACACCTAACTCTCAGCTCCACTGTTCACACTCTCCTGTTGTGGCACATAGAAGGGTTATTTGGTGAGCCGTGAACTCAAAGGAGCTGTGAAGCACAACCATGGTGTTCCCAAGGAGGGTCGGGTGTCCTGCAGAAAGGAATGATTTGTGCATGGAGGAGAGGCTGGAGCAGGCACAAGCACAGTTAGTTGGCAGCTGTCACTGGGCAGCTCCTCACTGCTCTCTCCTTAGATCCTCCACTTTGTGAATAGTCCTCTGCCTTTCTAGGAGCCAATTTATAAGGGTGCCCACTCATTCCCTTTCCCCCCTGCTGCTAATCCCACACTGATGTCCTGTGTGCCTGAGGCAGGTAGACAGGTCTGACTACTCTGAGGTGGTGACTGCATGGGCCAGGAGGTAGCAGAGCTAGAACAGAGCAGGATCATGTCCCTACCTCTCTTTACACTGCATGCAGCAGTAATTCCAGGCCTGCTCCATCAGCCCTGTGGCTTTGTGCGAGTGCTCTGCAGTTGCAAAATTGTTCTTGGAGCAGTGTTAACAACAGGCTGATGCTGGCCTCTCTTCCTACAAAGCTGGTTCTCCTGTGACCCTCTCTCCAGCAGTATAGCAGTATTCCCAGGTACATGGCGTGCCCAGAGTATGAGCAACATCCCTGTGCCACCTTCTGCTCCTATCCACTGTACAGAGCAGCAGGGTGGCCAGCTGGCTGCTGCCAGGCAAAAATAGGGCTGCAGAGTTTGTGTCTCTTCTTTAGGTGAGGACCAGTTAGGGTCTCACTCCTGCCTGACTACCCATTTCCACAAAACTTATGGGAACTTAGCATCTCTGAAACCTCTTGACTAAATCTGTTTGAATTGGTCCCCCCAAAAAGCTGAGTGGAGGAAAGGACTGCTGGATGGGAAAAAGCCAACACAATGTTAGTAAAGCCCATTCCTTTAGGGACTGCGGGAGGAGATTGCTTGGTTTGAAGCAGGTGCAGGTATAGTAGTGGAGTAGTGTTGTCCTGTTGTGTTTGTGGATGGACTTTCTGCCCAAGGAAACAAGGCCTAGTTTGTGGCCTCTCCTGCTTGCTGAGTGTCTGCCAGAAGCCACAGAATCTCTGCTGGATTTCTGGCTCTGCAGCCCCTATTTTTGCAGAATTATCTCTGCACTTTACCAGAACAGGGTGGCTTGAGGCTCAATTCTCATTCCACCTCCCACTGGTATTCACATCCTCCTTGCTTCCCAGTAGTGTTCCTGGATGTTGGATATTATCTGCTTTCTCTGAGTGTATCTGTGAAAGTCTGCTTTTATTAGAGCAATAATCAAGACTTACAAATAGAGCTAAACATGGGTGATTGACTTATTTAACATCTTCTGCTTGTCCTTGCATGGCTGGACAGGGCACACTGCCTGGTGCAGGTGCAGTGGGGGTGGAAAGCTGGTAGTACCCATCTCCTCCCATCCGTCTGTCCTCGGTGTTCTAGATACCAGCATCCTCCTCCCTGTGGACACGCACTGAAGGCCCTCACTGGGATCAACTTGGGTGTCTGGGCATGGCCCCTCTTCTCTCCGTCCGTGCCCCTCTTCTGTGGCAAAATCTGTTTCTATGACAGGGTTCTGTTGCATTTAAATTTGCACAAAACAGGTTTTATTATGAAATTCCCTATTGCAGGGAAAACTTATTTATTTATTCCTCGCGATCCTTCCAAGTTTTTTCCAGTCTCTGCCTGATTCCATGGCCAGCCGGACATTCCTTGTCAAGGACAGAGAATCCTGTCTGGATGTTCCCGTTTGCTCGCAGATAGCAAGTTCCGTGGGCACCAGCAGAGAGAGCCCTGCCACCGCGGCCGGTCCCCTCCTGCGGCACACGGGCACAGCGAGGGGATGTCACTGCTCCAGTGGGACTCCCAGGACTGTGACGTTCCCCAGTGGCAGGCACTCAGCTTTATTTAGTGCTGCGGTCAGAGGGAGGGATTTGCTTCTGCCGTGGTCTGGGTGAAAGGCTGAGAACTGATCAGTATTACTATAAATCTCCGTTGGTGTATTTGAATGTCTCTCTCGTTGGCACGATGAAGCACAGCTGGCACCCACGTGATGTAGATGTGAGAGCTCTTGCTTTCATGTGTCTGGTGGCAAATTTAGGCTGTACCTGAAAGCTTTTTTTTGTGGTAGAAATGATGGCTGATTTTTAAAAATGAAAATAGAGGGTTCTCGAATGCTGCTGCCTCGGGGAATGCCTTTTCTTTTTCAGGGTGTGCCCTGGTTGCAGCAAGATGCTGCTTTTTTTTTTTTCTTTCTTTTTTTGTGCCTTTCTTGTGGGGATGATTATTTTGGTTTCCAGAACACCCAGGGCATTTGCTCTTGTAGTCTTTTTCCTGGTCCTCTGTCCTGGTGACTCTGCCCTCTCCCAGCCTTGTGACTTAGTGTCTGTCTGTCTGTTTAGGTATGGCCTGACCTGCATTTATGCCCTGCCACACCTTAGGTTCTGCTCAGAGCACCCAAGGTACTGTTTTTCTCAAGTTGGAATTAATAATTAATATAAAAAGCTTGAAAAAAAATTTGAATTTTGTTACATAGTGTAATAACTGTTTGTAGATACTGTTCTGAGATGTAGGAATCTATTGGTGATATAAGAGGTTTTGTCTGTAAATAATCAGTTTAGAGTCCAAATGATTTTAATAAAGAGAATTCTTACACAATAATTCAATAAATTTTAATATACAACCTCTGTGTCATGCTTGTATTGCATGATGATGCAATTATCCAGAATGTATTTGCCTCTTTTTCTTCCTAAGTGGAAACTGTGTACTCTTAAGCACCAGGACCTGGAAGCTGTGCGAGGAGCGAGGCTTTTTCTTCTTCCCTAGGCTGTGTTTCTTCAAGATAACCTTGTGCCACCTTCCACCTGCATCCCTCTGCAGTTTCCAGAGCTCAAATACCATCCCTGACCACGGGAGGAGGCAGCCTCCCTCCACAGACACTCAGGTTGGGCTGGCACTGGGGGCACATGGTGTGTGGCAGCTCTGGCTGTGGTCTCTCACTGTGGGTAAGGGTTACTGAAGGCACACTGTTGTCACTGTTGTCCACCAGCACGAGGCAGAAGCCAGTGTTCCTAATTTACCAAAATAACTTAAATGAATTTCACAGTTCTTCCCAGACAGAAAGCTGGCTCCTGCCCCATCTATCCTCTTTGCTTCCCTCCCCTTCCTTTACTAGCAGAGTTTTGTGCACAATCTGCTTCTCCCCCTCTTGTGGTCCCTCCTCTCTGTACTCTGTGTTCTTGTTGCCCTTCATGGGGTCACAAACCCCTCGTCCCCCACACACACTGTCCGCGGGGCTCAGCACCCGGCCTGGCACAGCCTCTGCACCCTCCCTTGGTATTTTTAGTGCAGGGAAGGCAGGTGAGAGCAGAGGGGCACAGGCAGGGGGAGAACCGCTCTGGGAGGCCCTGGCCTGGGTTTGGCAGCCTGGAGCTGCAGCAGAGCTACTGCAGGCAGGGTTAACCCTTTGCTGCAGGGCTGGGGCCCGGTCTCTGCAGCCTCAGCCAGGAAACCTGAGCTGTGCGAGCCCAGGGCCCCAGCGAGGGGGAGGCCGGGCCATGCCCAGCTCCGGTGTGAGGCTGCAGCATGTGGCAGTGGGGGGGAAAAAATGTGGTTCTTACTGTGTGTGGCCTTTTCCTCCACAGTGTTGCATGGGGTTGCTGGGATGCTCGGGTCTCCCCAGGGCTGTGGGGAGGGTGCTGCTGCGCTTGCTCTCCAGGAGAAAGGAACAGGGGAAGCGTGGGCCCTGTGGCCACCAGCACCATGCTGTGATGTGACTGTGTGCAGGCAGCTGGGCAGGCTGAGGTGCCTCAGGTCTGGCAGTGTGGCACAGGGACTGGTCTGGGAACAGGGATGGCTGTGCCAGGCAGAAGATGGTGCTGCAGGAGCAAGTCCTGCTGACACGCTGCTGGGAGCAGGGGGAAGAGTCAGGCAGCCCCATGGTTTCTGGGTCTGGGAAAGGCAGAGCAGAGGGGGAGGACTTCTCTGTTTCCATCTCAGTAGAGCTGTGAATTTCCCGCTATAAATAGTTGCTGTGGAGACTGTGAATCTACTTCAGGCTGACAGACCTGCTTCCAGGGAGGCAGGGAGAGGCCAGCAGTAAAGTGAATCCACCACAGCTGTCTGAGGTCTCCTGCTCTCCTAAAGCCAAGTTTGTTCCCAGAAGTGGTGGTGTGATCTGATACCCTGCTCCACTCCTTACCACGTCCATCCAGCGATGCAGAAGTTTGGTGGGCTCAAGGACACCCCTCCTGGGCAGTGCAGACTAAAATCAGAGCAGGACCAGCTGGTATCTCACTTTGGGGAGCTCCAGAATGAGCCAGATGACAAAGGGAGTGGCGTGTCCTGCCCGTGTGCTGCTGCATGGTGAGTCTGTGCTGGGCCCTGGGGCTCAGAGCTCCACTGGGGCTGCTTGTGTGCTGCATGCTGTGACTTGCAGGGATGCTGTGCTCAGCCAGGGCTTGTAGGTCTGTGGTGGTGCAGAAGGTGAGTGTGTGTATTGCTCTGATGAGTTCTGCCACTCCAAAGGCCCAGGTGTCATAAGGCATGACTGGTGTAGGGCAGCTCTGTACGCTGTTCCATGCAGGTTGGGTGGAGGAGTCCAGGCCACATATGAAGCATTGCTCCTTGTCCATGACTCTCACAAACCAGGCAGGAGCAGTTCTAGGGCTGAAGTTCTCTGAGCTAGTCCACGCCTGCAGCAATTCAGTGGGTTCTGCACAAAATAGTTGGAATGACAAAAGCAAAATAAGTTGTATTTAATGTAAAAGTGTCAAGAAATGAAGGATTAAAAGCACCAACTGTCTTTTATCACAAAGCCTAGAAAAGTGCATTTCACTTTCCTGTACCAAGTCGCATAGCAACACTCTTCATCTTTTGCCAGTGGTTCCGTCCAGAGAGGGTGGATGGAGGTAAATCTCGCATGCCTAAGGATGGACTTGGCTTGCCTCTGTAGCAACAAAGCACCAGGGCCCAGTGAACTGCCCAAAAGCTCCATCAGCCCTAGGGCTAGGACAAGTCTTATACTTTGGGTCTGCCTCTGGGTCCTATTTTCTCACTGAAGTCTCCTATTACCAGAACACTCCACAAGGGGAAGAAGCTGTTGAACTCCCATGTCCACACACTCATGAGTTTTCCTTTGGCAGGTGAATGGTAAGCCATATCATTAAATCACTATTGTTCTCAGCTCAGCCTCTGCTGTCCTCATTATGTTAGTGAAGAAGGCTCAGGCAGATGCTGGTGGTGCAGGAGTGTGTGAGGCTACTGATAAGCTTAGTCTGTGCACAAATAAGGAAAATTTTGATTTCAGCTCTGTTTCATGGTAAGATGTCAGCGAGTATTTGCTGTAGGGAGTGGCATTGCAGACATGCAGCATCCTGGAGGTTTATACCTAAAAGAGACTGATTCTGAACAGCATAAATGCAAGGGTTAGAGATGTAGAAGTGTGAGGAGGAGTAGGAATTTTGAGCTCCTTTCAGACTTCTGTGCAGAATAATACAAGCTCTGGCACTTTGGGTTTTCCCTGACAGGATGGAAGTCTTGAGCCCAGTCTGATCCTGAGCTAGAACTGTGTTGGGAGCTTGCTAGGTGCCCAAAGGCAAGCTGTGCCTCTGGCTGCTGCGCTGGGAGAGGAACATCAGCACATGGAAAGAAACTTTAATGTTTTGAGGAAGTCACACCTCTGTCTCAGCACCTGGAAGATGTTACTGTTCCAGAACAACCCCCTGCCACCAGCACTGTCAGCCCTCTAGAATGGTTTCTGAAAATCCTCTGGTTCAGATGAGTTCTTAGCTTCAGCTGCATTTGGAGGATTTAAAGGTCAATATTTCTACCTCTGCTAATAGTCTATGGGCATTACTATCACCTGTCTTGAGCTCTCACAGTGTTAGCCTGAAGCTTCAGCCTTACAGCAAGTGACATTTCCAAATTCAGAAAGGCTGGGTTGGGAGTGCCCCAGCTATGGTGGATTAAATTGGTATTTCATTAGCAACAAGGGCTCTGGGCTGCTATTTCAGGTGACCAGTACTGAAGCCAGTCCTACATCGGCACTGGGGACAGCAGTTGGATCAGTCTGTCTGTGCTGTCTTGGTGTGTGTACCTTGGGCTGTCATAGTAACAAACCCCAGGAGCAGCCCCTTGCCAGGATGTCCTGTGGCCTTGCTGGGATGTCACAGGACAGTCAGTAATAAACCCGTGCTCTTCCCCAGGGCTGGGCTGTGGGCAGAGGAGCAGTGCTCTAGTGTTTAGAATGCAAGTTGTTTCACACCCCTCTGGAGCAGGAGCCTTCTCCTGCCAGCCAAAGCCCAAATTCCCTCCTCAGCCAGGATGAGGATAGGGAGAGGATGCTTTCCCTGGCTGTGGGAGGGGATCCCACAGACCCCGCTAAGCCCCTGAAAATACACACTAGGAAACCTGAGACTCCCACCTGGCCCTGGCCCGGGACCAGCCTGCCAGCTTTCCTCTTCTGAACTCTTAAAATAATCCCTGTCTCCCTGAAGAGCCAAAAGTGTTTGTAACAGCCTGACTTCAGGAGCTGCTGAAGGGAATGGGAAGGGGTGAGGGCATAGCAGAGGTACGGCCACCCTGTAGCTCTCCAGCTCTCTTGAAAGGAGTAAAGTGCTGAAGATCACATCACCTGTGTTCCATGACTAGGTGTACCACTGCCTCCATCCCCTCGTGCCAGGATCTGCCTTGCTGCAGGGCCATGGAGGAGCAGGTGCAGCAGGAGATGCCATCAGCCCAGTGCACAGGTCAGTCCTTGCTCATGAGGCTTCAGAGATGAGTTCATGCCAGGCTCTTCCCAGGCTAGAGGAGGCCACTGGGACCTGTCAGGCTGTCCTCAGCTACTCCTTCTGTCTAAGAGCATTTAGAGATATCACTAATATCTCTTGGCAATGGTCCCCACAGGAGGCCACCACCCCATGCAGGAGGGAGAGGTGTTCAACACGCGATACCAGGTGCTGCACAAGCTGGGCTGCGGCGCCTTTGCCACTGTTTGGTTGTGCCAGGACATGAGGTGAGGGGCTGAGTGCCTTTCAAGGAGGTGGGAAGGGGTGGCTGATGTCCTGGGCAGGGCTGGCCCCTCTTGCAGAAACAGCAGAGCACAGCCTGGGAACACGCCAGGCATCCCTGAGCACAGGGAAAAGCTGGCGGCAAGATCAGTGGGGTGCAATGAGCAGAGCTGGTCCCCATAAATCAAAGAATGTAAATGAGGTGGGATCAGCCCTCACTCTGCATTTCCTTTTCTCTTTTAGACCCTGCAGTATCCATGCTCTTTTTCTCTCCAGTCCCTTGTTGGTCCTTGGGGCAGCTGTGCTGCCAGATGCCAGCAGGAGGGATGCCCATGGGCCCGGCACGCTGCAGATCAAGGCCAAGGCTGCCTGCAGAAGGGCAGCACCCTCCCTGGGGAGCCCAGGGCTGGCTGATTGAGAGAAAGGGAAGTGCTGCTGGTCAGGGCCACTGACATGCATTGGCTGACAGCTGTGGTTCATTTCCCAGGAGGAAGAAACAGGTAGCTGTGAAGGTTCTGAAAAGCAGGGAAGGCTTTGCTGAGACTGCCCGGGACGAGGTTGCTTTCCTCCGCTGTGTACGTATATTCTGTGGGTCTGTGCTTTGCTCCAGCACATGGCCACTGAGTTCAGGTTTGAGTATCAGCCTCAACACCCCTTCTGCCTCCAGGTTTCAGTCCAAGGAGATAGGTAGGAAATAGGAAAAACCAAAAGTTGGGGAATTAGTAGAAATCACCCTGGCTCAGCACTAGCCTCTGAAACAGGCACTTTCTCCTTCCTCAGTCATACTGGGACATGCCAGCTGTGTCCCATTTGCCCTGTCAGCCCATTTCTTTTAGCTGAGACTAAAATCCAGCAAAAAGGAGGAATCTGCAGAATGATAAGGTGGATAATCAACAGAAGAAGGTGGTAATGTTCTTAAGCAGGAGATGGGAGCATGTCTGCTGTACCTGTGTCATTCACAGAGGAATGTCACTCAGAGGACATGGCTGTATCACAACACTGATACCGAAGTAAAAGGAAGTATCTGCAACAGAAAAAAAAATAATGCACCAACCAAAATACAATAAACATCTGAAGTCAGAAAGCTTCTTCCGGCCTCTGCTAATGGACGTGGTAATTAGGTGCCTGTATCTGGGTCGTAGCAAGTTGCCTTTGAAGTTGGCTTGAACTGCTAGTTCTAGAAAGCTCATGGTTACAATTCTTCAAGTTTGTTCAAATACAAAGTTACATCAGCTTCAGATGAGTAAAAGCCATTAAATTCTGCATTTTAATATACTCTGTGGCCTTTCTCCAACAGGTTTGAGAAAGGTTTAGTTAACACCTGTAAATCTGTAGGCCCTATCTGAAGGGAGATGAGCCAGCTGCAGTGATGCAAGAGGAAGTACCAAGTGGCATTAATTTAATGTAATCAGAGGGCTGCTTTTCTACACATCAGCAGAACCCTGTGTACAGACTGAGGCTTACTCCTGATTTATTATTAATTCTGAGAGACACGCCTGCCCATTCAGCAGCATACAGCTGGTTCCTAGGGCTGTTCCCACCAGCACTGGGGGGTTCAGTGCCTGCAGAGCTGCCAAGAGAGATGATCTGGTCTCTGCTTCCAGGGCTGCTCACTTGTGTTGTCGCAGAATAAACCTTCTGGCACTGGTGCAGGTGGATTTGGCATCTGCAAAATGAGCCAAGCCAAAACCCCAGCAGTTGTGGCTGTGAAGAGAGAAAAAACCAGTATGAATCACTGTACCAGGATCAGTGCTCTGGGAGAGCAAGCCCCTGGTGCTCCTTGTCACACAGGTGTGTGGTGCTGGGGGTGCTGTAGCACCTGTGCCTGGAGGTTCACTCAGCACAGCACCCTGGGCCAACAGCACATGTCCAGGTGGGTGTAAGCACAGGGTGCTGCTCCCACTGAATGCTCCCCTGGCCTGTTGCAGTCCAGTGGCAGATTTCTCGGGCCAAGAATGATGTTTGTGTGGGTAGGAATTCTCAGTGGATTTACTTTGAACCCTTGCAAGCCCCTGTGGGCTTCAGTACCTGCAGCCTCCTGTAACAAGAACTGAACCCAGTTACCCATGTGCTGTGTGAAGAACCATCTCTGCTTTGTTTTTGGACCTCCCACATGCTAGATTTGAAGACCCCTGGCTCTAGTACAAAAGATGTGTTCACCCCCTCCACTGCTCCTCAGCATCCTATAGATCTCTGCAGTACTTACCCACAGCCAACCCTCTTACAGCACTAAGAAGTGGGTTCTTCCAGATGTGGAAGCTGCTCTCTACCCTGATAGGACAAGTAGCATTTGAGTGGCCAAAGACAGCCACAAGGTCTCTGCCTCTCTGCAACCCCTTGAGGGAAATTGCTGAAGGGCTGGTGTGAGGCAAAGGAAATGGACAGACATTGATGCTGGGAGCAGGGAGCTGTCTTCTTGGGGAAACCTCCTTCCAGCACAAGCAGGAGCACTTTTTGGGTCTGCCTGGAGAGAATAAGCAGCAGGAAATGTGCTAGATACTGTCAGCAGGATTGGTGTGAGTTGTTTTGACACTGTGAGTGTAATGGTCCCACCTGGTCAAGAGCAAGACAAAACATACAAAAAGTCATTCATGGTTTTCCTGATGTAGTTTTCATGGGATTTGTCATGAAGTGCCAACTCCCAGAACAGAAAGTCTGTCAGGCAGGACAAAACAGGTGCAAGGTGTCCTTGTGCATATATATGTCTCTAATTGCAGCTTTCTTGGAATCCTCCCCCTCAGGTGAGCTGTATGAAGAAGAAGGACCTGGCAGGAGAAAACATCATCTGTTTGTTAGACGACTTCAGAATGATTGGAGAGAATGGCTTCTATATCCTTCTGTGGAGAGTGTTTTCTGGGCCAGCAAAGCCTGGGCTTACCTTGGAGAGCCACAGGATGGTGTAAACCTGAGTGCTGTGCTGCCATGAGGAGGATGAGCAGGGCTGTAGCTGGACCAGGGCATGTGGAGGTGGCTGGAGGGGAGAGGCTGGATTAGGAGGTATTTGGTTGCTTTGGTGAAAGGCAAAGGGTTGGTGGTAACACCTTTCTCTGTTAGTGAATCCCTGACTCTTTCCCACATGTGTGCCTGGTATTTGAGGTGCTGGGTCCTTCCCTTCGATGTCTGATGGGAAACTACACAGCCCAGGGACTGCCCTTGCCTTTTGTGAAAAAGTCTTTACAGCAGGTGAGAACTTAGCTGGAACTGGGCAAGGGCATCAAGGGGCTGCTGTCTGTGGGACATGCCACAGCCTTCCTCCCAAGGGGAAGGGCATTACTGGGGCATTACTGCCTAAGCCTGCAGCCTCCTCAGGTTTGGGAAGGAGTCAGGGCCACGAAGTGCCAATAGCCTGCAGATGTACACCAGGGAGTCAGGGCTGGCACTTCTGTTCCCATCATCTCAGTAATCATTGAGTTCTCCAGCAGTTCTGCTGCTTGTAGGAGTAGCAGGGGACAAACAGCCTGCCACAGTTCTGCTTCTTGTGAGCAAACCATCTCTGCCCTCCTGCTGCCCTGAGAAGTCCCCTCTGGCAGCAGTGCCAGACCGCTGGCATTTGCCTTGGCATCCAGCCGTCGGTAGCACTGTC
The DNA here is from genome assembly GCA_013399225.1 of Rhipidura dahli. NCBI lineage: Eukaryota > Metazoa > Chordata > Aves > Passeriformes > Rhipiduridae > Rhipidura > Rhipidura dahli. Next base: position 1,530,382 of record VXAC01006715.1, on the reverse strand, counting down.
TCCAGCAGCTTTCTGCATGGTACTACTGAAGGCTGCTCAAGGTCTCCCTCCTGTCTTTACAGGAATTTCTAAATTGCTGATTTGGTCAGCTGGTTCTCTTCCCATGTTGAGGTTTTCTTGTGCAGAGTCAACTTTTCCTTCATGTGTAAGGATGCGTTGTGCTGATTTTAAAGATGGTGAAAACTGAGTTTCTTAAGGGCTGGCTCTGCTTAAGGAATGAGAAACCTGAGTGAGGCCTCAGAATAGTTAAAATGTACTTTTTGCCTCTTGTGCTGAGCTTTATCGGATGTCTGCACACTTGCCAAGATGAAGATTCGCTACCCTAATTCCTGTGCCCTTCTAGGGACACTAAGAAAGAAAATTGCTTCCTCCTTCATCCTATTTTCTGTAATAGCCTCTCCTTTCTCTAAAGAAGCTCCACTAACACCAGAGTAAGTTACACAAAAATGTAGTGGCATTACTTCTGTACTCCATTTCACACTCAGGCTTTTGCTTGATCCATTATCTGCTTTAATTGTAAAATCTCAGATCTGTTTTCCCCTTTCAGATCAGCACTGAGGCAGTATTTACTTCTGATTCATTCCAGTTTAGTTATTTAAATCTTTCCCCGCGTTTCACAGTTACCATTTAAGGCTGATATTTCCCTGGAGCTGGTGTTCATCCCAGAATAGAATTTGATAATACAGAGAGTATTTACCAGTCCTTTATGACTGACCAGAGTGTTAAAAAACAAACCTAAACCTCCCCATAGTCTTTCCTCTGTTACTGATTTCTGATAGTGACTGCTCATCTCTGGTAGGTGTTGTTTATCTCTCCCCTGTGACAGGCCAGGCTCTCCCTGCTGCATCACAAGCTGTTCTTTCCCTACATGGCTCTCCTGCAGGGCCCTGAAATCCTCCCTCTGCACTTACTCATGGTGTATCCCCCCTCCTGTCTGGGTTATGCTGTGTCTTTTTCTTTCCTTGTATGATGGGACACCCTCCCATGCCATGTCACTGTTATTCAAATTGAAGGTGGGGGCTGGTTACAATCAGTGGGAAGGCACAGCGATCCCAGGACACAACAGCCATACAGTTTTTTCAGGAGAAAGTTCAGCTTTGTAATTGTAATGCCTCCTCATAGCCCCATCCCCTTCCCAGCTCCCTGGGTTTGCCCAGCTGTACTGATAACTGTGGATTGTCAAGTTGCCTTTTGCTGTGTCTCACCCCAAACAGCCCTTTCCTTGCTGGACTGTCCAGGCCTCCACTTGCTCCTGGGGCTCTGCTACCATGCGGGGTGATGGAACCCCTTGTGCCTGCTCCCACAGGCCACCCCAACAGGAAAACATTTATTGCCAGTAGTTACCATCAGTGCCCAGAATGTCCCTGCCTCGCACTCCCGCTGTGCCTGGCTGCTGGGGCAGCTGCTGGGGCAGGGCAGGCGTTGGGAACCCTCTGAGAGCTGGTGTGACAGTGCTGCCTCATTACCCAGGTGCTGGCAGGGCTGCACTTCCTGCACAAGCGCTGCTGCATCATCCACACAGACATCAAACCGGAGAACATCCTGCTGTATGGCTGCAGCAACAGGCTCCAAGGGCTTCTCATGGATACACTCCACTGCGCCCAGGGAACAGAAGTGAGGCTAAAGGGAGCAGGTGAGTGCTCCAGGGCTTCTTAAACAAGAAAATGGACTTAGGTGTTTCTTGGCAGGAAGGAAATGAGAGGCAGGAGGTACAGATACCTTAGGAAAGGTTCACATCCCCTTCAGCAGCCAGTACAAAACATTACAGCCAGCACAAAACATTACAGCCAGCTTATGCTGCTGAAAGGCCTCTCCTTTCACTGCTTAACACAAATACCAGGCTGGACCCAAGGCACCTACACAAAAGTGGTCCTGCAGGTGGGTTTGTATGAAAGACAACTACAGGTCACAGATATCTGTAGCTGTATGACACTCTTGCTCTTTCTTTCCTGCATTTCTGAGGTTTGTGGGAGACTTGTATGTGCTGCTAATCTTCAAGGCCTTTTGAGACATAATTTATTTGCAGAGAATGGTGTGAATATTGAATAAGATGTAGGACTGGAGAGTTTCTTGAGAGATTAGCTTGTCTCCCAGCAATGAGACCTTTCATATTATCCTTGCACTGTGTTCTCCCGTGAGCATTTCTCCCATGACAGTGCTGGTTTGTCTCTCAAACTCTGGGGCAATCAATGAATTCTAAATTAGTGACTGAGTCTTTTGCTCGGAGCAGAAAAGCACAGTATTAAGCATAGGCTGACAGCTCACTGTAAAGTACTAAACCAGGAACTACCCTTTTCTGGGATCATACAAAAGTGTAACCTTCACGTTGCTTGCCAAGCCATCTGTGTCCAAGGTCTGTGACAGCTACAGTTGCTGAAGGCTGAGAAATTACAGATGTTTTGGTTCTGACTGGTGCTTTCCTCTGGGCCCACAGTAATTTAACTTTGGTGCTAGAGGAATCCTGCAGCAGGACAAGAGCACATGGTCACACTGTTCCACTCTAAGCTACTGTTGTCCCAGACATTCTCTTAGGTTTTTACTGGATACCAGGTCCTCTTTTGTGTTCCCTCAAAAAACAGAGGTGTCATTCAATTTACGATAAAAAGTATTTAGGACCTTTTAGAGAACTTTGAAGGAAGGCAGACATGCCTCTCCTGTGGTAAGTGGTGTGTACCTGCTGGTTCAGAAAGACCTGATTTCTCTTTGTCCTTTCCTTCTAGGAGCTGATCTTGGTAACCAATTGGAAGTACCTGATTTAATGAGCATAGAAGTGAAAATTGCAGATCTAGGAAGTGCATGCTGGACAGTGAGTCTGCTCCAAGTCTCAGTTCCATGACAATGGGGGATGCTGTGTGCTTCTTTCCACCCCACACTGTGTATCTGTCCCTTTACAGCTGAACAGCTATTTCAGAGATGCCGATATTGGGGGGGTGTTATATTCGGCACTCTCAGCTCCAAGCTGCACACTGTCTTCCTGAAACACTGTCAACTGTGGACGCTTCTCCAGCTCGCAGTTAGTCCCTACAATCAGAAATTTAAAACTACGTTCAGTGTGAAATGGTGGAAAGTAGATTTCCTCCTGGTGTCAGTGGGGCCAGGAACATGCTGGCCGTGCCCTGCACAGAACTGAGAACACACATTCAGTCGTGTCCCCTATGTCCCCTCACTGCACGAGAAGCTTGTGATCACCAGCATTGCTGTGACTGGTTTAGGGACACCAGCCACAGGGAGTTTGTTTCTGTTTCAGTACAAGCCTTTTTCCAAGGAGATACAGACCCAGCCATACCGTGCCCTGGAAGTGCTTCTTGGATTAGACTACAGCACTCCTGTGGATATCTGGAGTACGGCCTGCCTGGTAGGACTGGGGACAATGCTGTGCCTGTAGGGGAGGTGACAGACATTACGTGGCCAGTGCAGCAGGTCCTTAGCATCCACCTATCCATGTAAAGAAAGCTGCTTTGCTGAGAAGGCAAGAGGGGCTGTTAGCACTCATTTGCTTTAGGGCAAAAGTCTGCTGCTGGTAAAACCCACTCCTAATTTAGTTTAAGATCTAAAGCAATTCACACTCCATGTAGGTTAGCCTGTAGGCTTGCCTGAATCAGGCACATGCTGCTTTTTATCCTGATGGAGCTAAAGGTGCTGTTTCACTGTCATACAGACCAAGCCAGTGTGAGTATTTTACACATTTTATGATGAGTTTTGTGTGATAGAGAGGGAAATTGGTACTATCAGTTAGTGGGGAACGAAAACTCCAAGACAATTAGTGAATTAACAGTGCTAATCTATTTCTAGGCATTTGAAATGGCAACTGGGGAGTGTCTATTTGATCCTCAACCTGGGAAGTACTTTTCTAGAGATGATGGTAAGACTCCATGAGTTTTATTCATTTCACTGAGAGAAGTGTCATAGTATGTATCTAAATTTGTCTTCCCTCCCTCCATCTAGACCATGTTGCTCGTATTATTGAACTCCTGGGAAGAATTCCTCCTCAAATTGTTTTTTCATCGAGCAAGTCAACAAAATTTTTCAGCAGGCCAGGTAAGAACTGGCATAAGGAAGTTTATTTTAAAAACCATTGTGGATCTCTGACACACTCCTACTCAGCTCATGTTGAACTCACACAAAAGTTACTGATACAATGCAGGCTATAAGCAGGGATGGAACACAAACAGAAATTTCATGAAGAGCAGTAACACTCCCTGCCCTGCCTATCTTTGCAATCCATGAACATTTTAGGGATGAATGCAAAATCCTCAAAAACGGTCTTAGCAAACACCCAATAGGGAAAGCATTTCCATTTTTTCTCCTTTGGATTTGGAGAGAATGGAAATACAGACAGGAAACAGCTCCATGCCAGGAAGGCTGAAGAGTGTGTAACAAGCTGGATTTCACCCATTTACTGGCAGAGAACAATGATGATCAGGAATGGGACACTCATATCCTTCCATTGTGGCTGCTATATTTAGTCTTCTCACCCAACTGCAACATCTCTTCTGTTTTATTCTCCCCAGTTCTTTGACCCGTGAGTCTTGAAATCCTTGTCTTTGACCACAAGGCATCACATGACTCCACCCTTCTACAATTTGGCCTATCATCGCTTTCATGTTCACCAGCCTACCCACAGTTCATTCAGTGCTTAGTGCTGGCCCCATGCTGGAATTCAACAAGCACCTCCCTGCACATCCACACGCTTTGCTCACACTTAGGTATTTTCTGGTGTTTAATAGAAATAAGTCAAAATTAGTTCTACATTCACTGTCCCTGTGAACAAACCTGGCCTGACCACACATGCCTAACTTGAATCACCGCATTTACACCATGCACTCCGCAGGAGGAGGGTTGCTTCTCACGCAGTCATACACTCTGCTGGGCCCCACTGAGCTGGCTGGCACAAGACAAATTCAACAAGAGTGTCTTGCAAGCTCTGACACTGAAATAGCATGATGCATCCGGGCGCCTGTGGGCAGGCACAGGGTACAAGCAGCAATGGCTCTGGCATGGTTATTCTGGGAACACTTTGCACACTCCTGGCACGTTCTCAGCTAAGAAAAGTACTCAGGAACAGGGAGACTCCAAACACTAGCTTGGAAAGGTGGTTCCTGAGAAAAATCCGACAGTCAAACCTGCAAGGGGCAGCGCAGGTGCAGCCCACACAGATAATTCCAAGGCGAAGGCAGGGATCTTTCAGGATGCTTTGGGTTAATTCTGAGGCGAGGTGAGGCGAGGCGAGGCGCGGCAGCCTCAGCCGCGCAGGTGTGACTGAGGCGCTTGCCCCACTCTGTCTTTGCCAGGCGCGCGCCTGCGGCTCTCCCGGCTCTCCCCCCGTAGCCTCCCCGGCATCCTGGCGGACCGGCACGGCTGGACACGGCGGGAGGCGGCCGCCTTCGCCGCCTTCCTGCTGCCCGCGCTGCACTACGCGCCTGAGCGCCGCGCCAGCGCCGCGCAGAGCCTGCGGCACGCCTGGATCGCCGCACCGTGACCGGACCCGGCTCTCCCCGCCCCGCGGCTCCGCGGGATCAGCCGCAGCGGCCGCA
>VXAC01006715.1:1444684-1523674 GCA_013399225.1 Rhipidura dahli | reverse complement strand
CGGCGGTGCACGGGCTCGGGACGCTGGTGGCCGGTGCTGGGCCCGGGCTGGGGCTGGGGCTGGAGCTGGAGCGGCCGTGGCGTTTTGTTGGTGAAGGCGAGCGCCGGGGAAGCCCCGCTGCAGCCCGGCCTTCTCCGCGCCCCCGTGTCCCCGCATTGTCCCGAGGGGCCGCGGGGTCGTTGTCCGGCTTGGAGCAGCCTCTGGGCCGTGGCTGCCTACCCCGAACCGCCGGCCCCTCCAGGCCTCAAGGGAGGCGGTGTTTGACCTGCATTTTCTGCTTTCTCATGGTGCCCGTGCGGCGCCTTCCTCCGTAACCCCCGTTCCCGGCGCCGGCGGCTGCAGCGCGGATCCTCCCGCATTTCCTTGCCCGTCACCGCGGCCACCGCCGCCGCAGGGAGGATTCCCCGCCGCCCTACCTGCGCTCCGGCCCCGCTCCGACTCCCGACGGCACCGGCAAGGTCACTGTCTCCCGGCATACCGTCCTTGGGTGCTGGTGACCGGAGTTCACCGCCGGGCCGAGTGGGGAAGCGGCGCCGGGCAGTGTCTCGCCGTCTCGGGGGGAGGGAGCGAGGCGAGGCCGCGTGTGGCCCTGTGGAAGCGGGGAAATGGGTGAGGCAGTGAAGGGGGGTTTGCAACCCCTTCCCGGCTGTGTCTTCGTGTTCCTCTGACACTAGCTGAGATCCTGGGTGTGCTGTTGGGGGGAAAGAGGGTGTTCTGCGGGGCTGGAGAGGTCACGGGGTGCTGCGAGGCTCCTGTGGCTGCTGCGCGCTCGGGCCAGGATGTAATGAGAGCGTTGGGGGTACGGTGGGGGCGAATCCCTCTCCTTGGGTGAGGGAAGAACTTGATGTTGGTGTCTGATGGTGTGCTGATACATTATGGATTTCAGGCAGTTGCCCCCACCCTGGCTGGGTGTTGCTGCCAGAATCTAAAACCAAAAAAGGATTATTTTTTTAATAATCAGAGATTCCTCTTTTCACTTGTATAGGAAATACTAGGATTTCTTTTTTTCTGCTTCTTGTGGTTGACCCAGGAAGTCATCTTGTTGCCAGCCTTCTGGGGTTTTTTTTTTGCTGTAGAGGTGCAGGGAGGAGGGTGTTGCTGTGCTCTGGATCCTGTGGGTAAGCGTTGAAGGCAGTGACAGCAGCTGCTGTTGGCTCTGGAGCTCTGGTTGCTATGAGAGAAGCTTCACTAGACTTGGCTGCTATCTCCAGGGAAGGACAGCAGAGCAGCCTCCATTAGTGTGGTGGTGGAGGGACGGCTGGCTTGCGCTCAGCAAAGGGCTTTACTTTTCGGGCTGTTTCCACAGGCCTAAAGCAGGAGTAGGGGTGTGTTTTAGTCCTGTGGGACAAAAACGTCCGAGGTGGGTTTCATCATTGTTCTTGAGTTAATGGAATTGCATTAAAGTGTGGGTTGGAAACCCTGAGTTACACTTTCTACATATTTTGGTCTGTGTGAAAAGTAGGGCAGCAAGAATTGATATGATCTTCCCGTGAAGTGAAGGCTGCAGTTGTGTCTCTTTTGAACTCCAGTCTCCTTCCCAGCCAGTAACAGAGCCAGATGCTTTTCTTATTGTTTGTATGTCTCCTTCCTCCCCTTCCAGCGCCTGGGCCCCACTTGCCTTATTGACTGGAATTTCTGCTGTGTGCAGTGGGTGTGTGCAGCAGACACCAGCCTGCTAGTGCTGAGGAGGGATTTTCCATTCACAGACCAGGGAACTGTCAAAATAAAGGCCCGACTCAACTTTGGGACTGGAAACAGAAAGTGGGGAGAGGAGTTTCCCTCTTCTGCAGAGTACAATTTATTCTCTGAGCTTCTTATGTGCTCGTATGTTAAAATGTATAGGAAATGTTGCTCTGCTGTGGAATAGGGAGGTGAAACTCCTGTGAATAATGGGAAAGATTCCTCCCTTTCAGTTGACTCAAATGCTTGAAGGAACAGTTTGCAGGAGGCCATTTTTGACGTGACTCTGTATTGTGGAATCTGCCAGCTCCCATCCACACTCTGTCTGCCTGACTGCAATAGCTTCCTATTTTGTTTTTTTTTTTTAAAAAGGAAGAATGAGTGCCTTTCTTATCTGCTTAACTAACCATTTGGCACTGGTCACTGTCTGTATGATATTGTGCTGTCGAGTTGGAGCTATCAGCGTATTCCAGTGCGATTGTTAGAAATGAAACTGTTAGTTGAGGTATGCAGCATGGGAATACATAAGCATTAGAAAACACTGCCATCTTTGTAAACTAACACCTATCATGGGGAGCCCCTTGCCCTGGCCTGAGTTACCCAACTCAGAATTACTATGAGCTCAAAGCAAAAAATTCCAGGACCAGAATAATGTGAGAGAGATTAAAATATGCCCTTAAATCCGCTTGACTGGCAGCAATCATGTGGTAGATGCCAAACTCTGAGTAGCTTTTTTATTTGAGGATCTACAGCACCCAAATTGCTTCACAAGGTAGGGTGAGCAACTTTTAACCCCTCTAAAACACATGAGTCTCTGGGGCTGGAGGTGTCATCTGCTGCCTAACCTGGAGTGACATGACACCGGTACTGAACTCTGGATTTTGTGAGTATGAAACCTGCTCCTTGGTTTAATGAAATACAGAAAGTGATCTTCATGGCCCCTTAGTCTTTGTTTACAGTCTCTCTGTAAGTTGTTTTCAGTCTCTCTATAGGTTATAATGGGTAATTGGGCCATTGCCTCACATTCTGTTGGATAACTGGCACTGCTTTGACAAGGCCCTGGCTCTTCGTTTTACTGTCATATCCCAAGTGACCTGAAAGTAATATTCCTTAGCTAATGTTGTCTGAGATTTCCCCACTGCAAGGTGAGGTGATGAAATCCCATGTACATTTAAATCACTTTTTAGAAGGATCCTCAGTTACAGCAAGATTTTATTTTAAAACTAATAGGTCAAAGTTAAAAAAACACAGGAAAGAGATGCAGAACATCAAAGAACAAAAGTTATGCTCTTTTTTTTTCTGGGAGGAGAAAACCCAACCAGTAATCAGTGATTTAATTTTTCCAAATGTTCCTTGAAGTACAAATTTTAATTCAAACTTCTAGATGCAAAGTGTGCAAGGGAGAACTAAATGTATGATGTCCCAGCCGTGTAATTTATTCATCTGTCCAGTCTATGCTTTCTCCCATTTTGGATGCTCAGACTTTTACAAACTTGTGTTGAATGATGTGATGAGATAAAAATGTTTCTATCTATTCTGGCAATACTAAAACAAACATAATGACTGTTCAGAGGTTTGAAAATTCAAAAATCATTGTTCTCATTACGTTATTACTGTATTACAAAAGCACATTTGTGTTTTTACTCTGGTGCTATTTGTGTGTGTAACTCTGAAATTTTGCCAATGAAATGCTGTGTTGTGTGCAGTGCAAGAGAAAGATTGCAATAGGCAAAGTGTTCTTTATGTGTACATGATGTAGTAGCAGTGTTTGAGTTGAAAGTGTTAAACTTGTTTAAATGTATAGCATGTGAGCTAAGTCTCACTTGCCCCTATGAAACTTAAGCTGCTGTTTGATTTTAAAATAAAGATTTTGTTGTGTTTGACTTGTCTATTTAGTTTTTTTTCCCCTCTTCCAAATTTAAAGAAAAATAGCTATGGATATTACAGCTGTTACAGATACTACAGCCAGTCTTTGGCTCCCATGACTGACTTGTGGTGAGAGTTAGTGTACACTTGCGAGTGAGAGTTAGTTTGCACTTGCGTTGTTAGGGATGGGTTTGTATAAATCTGGCTTAACCTAAACCTTTTGCTTATTTTCCTCATGGAAAAAGCACCAGACCATAATGCAGCAAGAGTTGAGCATTTTGAAACTGTGTGAGCTGAGATGTTTTTCCACTTTTTCCTTTTAATTCCTTATTGAAGTTGCTGGGGGGTTCTTGGTTGGGTTTGGGTTTTTTTTTTTTCCCCCACAGAATTTGCTATTTTGGTGGCAAATTTCCAGTATTCCTGTAGCAAATCAGCCGAGCTGCGGCCCCTGTCCCTGCTGAGCAGGGAGAATGTGCAGTGCTCCAGGCCTCCCTGCTGAGCTCACGCAGGGGTGGGACTTGCTAAGCTGCTGAAATCGCAGCTAATGCCCACTGAGCATGCTGCGAAACAGTTTTTCAACTGCTGCTAGTTTAAATTTTTTTTCTTCTATAATTAGCAAAGATGCTCTTTGTCTTGAAGGATGATCTACAGGACAAATCAGGAGGTTCTGGTTCATTGTCCCCCTTCCCCCAACCCAAGCCAGTGGTGAAGTAGTATTTTCCTGTAACAAAAATAGCTAAAGGGATTTTTCCCTCACTTCAGCTGATGAGTCTGAACTTGAAAAGCTGTAGCCCAGAAAAAGAAATCTTCAGTGAATAATAGCCTTAATGCTAGTTTTTCTTGCCACAAGTCCTATAGGAGCATCAATATGGTTGTTTAAATTGTAAATCTGCATCATTCAGATCCTTAAATGTAATTTAAATGCTGAAACAAGTAGAACAAACAAACTATATTTTAAATAATATATTTGAGAAAGAAAATCTTTCTTGGTGAGTTTTATTTTCCTCCTGCCAAACACACACAAACCCCAATTATTTTAATGAGCAGTATGGGAAATATTCAGCAAAGTGTACTGATGTGTTCAGACTCAAAGGTAGAAAAATGTGGGAGGATTTGTCAGCAGTTTGAGTGGCAAGCTTTTAGTGAGCGGGAGAAGTAATTTCTTTTGTGGTCAGGAATCTAATAGTCCCACACTAAGAAAGAAGGGGGAATGAAGAGAGGAACGTAGAAGAGTGGCATTGAGAAATGGTCAGGAATTTGGCTTTTAGAGTGAAGTTCAGGAATGATCTCTTGTTTATGCTAAAGTGTAATCCTTATAAACTTGATAACGTAGACAGGTCTTGCATTCCTCCCTGAGGGTCACAGAAGGGCTAAGTTTAGCAAGGGGGAGGTATCCCAAACACTGAGATCTATCTAGTTTTCAAGGCAGCAAACTTTTCTGTTTTCATCCTGTTCTAAACAAACCTAGTTTTTTGGTGTTGGTTTTTTTTTTTTTTTCACTTACAAGCAGCCTTTTGAGGCCGAATGTGAGTTAGCTTTAAAACCAAAATGCCCTAAAATATTTCAAAGTAATTTCGTAGTAGAAAGGTCATGGTGCTTTTGATATGTTCATATTTAGAGCATGATTACAATTGCAATCATACACATTGTCAAGAAGATATTGTCTGGATTTGGTAGCTGCTCATTTAGTGACTCAGGCCTATTCCTGTTGTCCTCACAGAACTCATACCAGGGTTTTCTTCTCCTGCCTTGTTGATTTACAGGACAAAATGTTTTCAGTGACGGTGCCAGCCACCCAGAAAACGGTTTAAAGTTCTGATACTGAGAAGAATCCTCTTGACTTTTAAAGCAAGCAGTTTGAAATGCAAGTTGTTGATAGGGAAGGCGTGTGAGACCCTGTCACCAAACTGTTTAACAGAACATGCCTGCTGCTACTGATTCAGTAAAGGAAAAAAGTCAAGATACAGCTTGGAGTTTTAGGTCGTTGGCATCAGATAATGTGGTCCCTTGGTTTTGCATGACTTTGAATCATGAAAATAAGTGGCGGAGAATTTCTGAGGATTATGGTGATTGTCATATTTGGGTAAGGAAGCCCACATAAAACAGTGCTGGTCAGCCTGTAGGACAGAAAGTCGCTTCTTGCTTCTGGGAGCAGAATATGGGAGCTGCAGAGGTGATAGCTGGTGGAAGGATGGGACCAGGAAGACTGAAACTCCTCATCACAGCTCCAGGTAGTGCAGAGAATGGGAAAAGAGGCATATTTTTCAGTGTGGTTGTGTTTCCCAACGCTGCCTCTCCCAAATTACGTCTTTTTGGGAATGCTTTAAGTCAGACTTTAGGACTGGAACCCCTGCAGGATGCTGGAAACTACTGCCAAGGAGCAGTTCTCAAATGTTTTTATGGGAGAGAATGAGGAGGTGAGAACATATCCTTGCTTGTAGGCAGGAAGGAATACACTGGGAAAAGTTTGAGAACCAGTGATTTGGGAAGCTGAAGTGCCCTGGGGGTTCAACATGGAGCCCTTAAAAAGGCATGTCTCAACCTGAGCTGCACTATCAATTTATAGATACTTGGAAGAGTACACAAGCCTGTGGTCTTTAACTAAAGACACTAAAACATTATTTCCCGTGTTTCAGTGGCAGTGAATTGGAATAACTTACAATCATGCTACAAGAATGCTTTCAGTAATGTGGCTGTAGATTAACTTTCACTACAGCAAAGATCTGGAAGCTTCCCGTATAAGTACAGCTAAAGTGAACCTTTGAAGAAAAGATGACTGCTTGATCAAGTTAACTAGACTGTGCTTGACTATAGAGAGGACTGGCTTGCTGGTTCAAAGTTCTTTTGCAGTTTTACGAACTTCAAGGATGCTGGGGTTCAAGATGGCCTGGAAATTAAGAGGAAACAAGGATGCTGTAGTGTGAAAGTCAGGTTCTGAGCTTGTCACCGACTCACTTTGTTGTGCAGTTCTTCTAATTTCCACCTCAGGGTTCGCTTGTGTATGGAAATTTGTGCGTTAAACTGGAATGGGTGTTTGTTACTCACTGTATATTCATTGTACAGCTTGTGCAGGTTTTTGGTGCATTACAGTGTTCCATGGCAGTTCAGGCAGACAGCCCTGTTCTTCCCAGTGTCACTTTTGCCTTTGTTCTGGCCTATGCCTGCCCCAGTAGTGAACTATTCAGGAAGACTACCATTCAGAAAACAAGTGCATTTCATTTTTTTGAAAGGAAGAGTTTTCTGCTGGCTTCTGCCTGAACTGCTTGACTGTGGGGTCAGGTTAGCACCAGTGCAGGGAGGGATGGGGAGGCTGCACTGAAGCTGTGCCAGCTGAAGTCAGCTTGAAACTATTGCAGAACTGCACCCTGCGAGCGAGGTTACTCCGGGTGAAGTTACACGAGACAGCTGAGCATATCCAACTGCTCTGCTGCTGAATGGGGGAAGTTTTGTTCCCCCTTGCTCTCTCACCCAACGGGGAGTTCTGCCTTTTCTGTTTGCCAGCTCTGGTTCCTGCTGGATTCCTTTTCTGAACTCCTTCAGCTTGCTAACCCAGCAGAAAGCTGTGTTGGGGTTATTTTATGTTTTGGGTTTTGCTGGATTATTTTTTTGCCAAGATAGTGATCTGAATTGGCACACTGAGAGATTTGTCACGCATCCAGAGCCCTCACAAAATAAATAGGGGAGAGCATACGGGTGGAAGTGCAGAGGATGTGGTGGGGACCAGAGAAGGGGAACAGGGTCTCCGCCTTTTGGTGCCGCACCCAGCGCAGCCAGCTCAGGCTGTCCCTGTAACTTCACACTCCTCTGAAAGGAGAGTGAGCCACCATCCACTGCATGCTGACAAATCTGTGCCATTTTGTGAGTTTGTGCCCTTGATCACTGTGTGTGGAGTGCTTTCTTTAGACAAACCCTTAGTTCCCCGCTTGAAAATTGGTGGTGTAGTCTTGCCTTCATCTGCTCTTGTTTGTTTAAGGAGTTGGTCAGATGTGAGTTGTAATGTAGGCTTGATCTGTGACAGTGGAGAAGTGTTACAGCCTGAGCTTGGTTCTTAACTGTTTCAAAATAGTAAATTCTTGTAAGTATACTTCTGCCGAAAGTCACTACAGCTGCAAGCTGGAGTAACAGCTCGTTTTGGAAGATGGCAAAAAGTTCATTAGTATAAAAATGTTACTAATCTGTGTAAGTAAATGCACCACACAATGTTTCTTATCCTTTTTTTTTAAACCTAACAATTGGAAAGTCTTTGTTTTGTATTTACTTGACAATTATTAGTGGGTAGTGAAATTCTGCAAGGTGTGCAGAAAATTACAAATTCCTGAAGATATACTGTCAAATGCATTAAAAAAGATTATGGCATGAATTCCATATAACTTCACTGAAAATATGTATAGTATGAGTGGCACAACACAAAAATGTAATTCAGCCAAGGCCAGTTGCAGCAGATACTTCAATCCTATTTCTTTAATATGGAAAACTTGGTTATAGCAAATTTGAAGTAAAGCAATTGTGTGTGCACTGCAGATCCTGTTGTGTGCTCTTCTGTCTGCTCACTGTAAGCTGAGGCTTTGTTTCATACCTAGTGAGACTACTTGGTCTAATAGAACTTGAGGCAGCATTTTGGCTATTTGTGTTTGAATAAAGGTATTTAAATGTTAGCATGTCATGACATCTCCAAATGCGTATTGCTGTGCAAAAAAAAATTTGTGATGGGTGTGAGCAGTATGCCTCATAAGCAAGAAATCTCATCTGTTGCGAGGGTAATCTTTTATTTAATGAAAACCTTTGCAAATAGCCCCAAATCAATCACTTTGCCATAAGGGAACTAAGCAGAGTGTATGTGCTGTCTTGTCTTTACAGCTGACAGCGGTTGTTCTGACTTTGCAGTGTGGCAGCTGAATCCCCAGGTGAGCACTGGGGTGATGTGTACAGAGAGTTCTGGGGACTCCATCTGACCGCTTGTGTCTGCTCCCCACCTGTGCCCCAGGATAAGGACTCAGGGTTGGAACACATCGTTTATCTGTGGCAGTGGCTGGGCAGGAGGAGGAAAGTTTTACTAAGACGTTGCTTTTTGGGTATGTCATCCCAAATCTGTCTCTTTAGATACGTGACTTATCAGTAGGAAGATCTCTGCTGAGGCTAAAGCTGTGACTTGTGAGATATGCAAAGGAAATACCTTAACGCTGCCCCGAAGTGGTCCTGTTTGGAGGGGCTGTTTCTTGCATGCTCTTCTTGAGGTGGGAGGCACTTGGATGCCCAAGTACCAGGCTCTTGTCGTTCTTTTCACACCTACGGAAATCACCATTAGCACTGCTAGAAGAGTGGTGCTTGTTACCTTTCCAGCTTAGCTCCTGAAACACTTGGAGCATGGTGTGGGTCAGTCAAAGTCAAGAAGCTGAGCACAGAAGTGTTTGCATCTGAAAACACAGGTTTGATCTCTGTGGATTCTCTTTGGCCACTGCAGGTTCAAAGTATCCTTTATTAAATGTTCAGGTACAGAATTTGTAAGAAGATGAAAAACTCACAAACTGGGAAAAGACTTCACCCACAAGATGCCAGAGAACAACGTAAGAGTTGAACTGATGTGTCACAGTTCCTGTTTCCTTCTCCTGCATTTCTAAGTCTTACATATGCAGAAGCAGTAATAAATTAATAAAGAATAAAGCACTAATGTGTTCTAAAAGTGAGACTATGCATTGAAATGTGCAGTCATTAGTTAAGTGTCTCTTGGGTGCAGCTTGGGACTGTCAGCTTGAAACAGGTCAGCAGAAATGTGTTGAATCACACATGGAAGGAGGATTTCAGGGAGAATGAAACGGGATGTCCAAATACTAATGTAAGTTCTATGGTTTTTGAAGAACAGTATGAAAGTGTAACCAGGACCCTCTTAGTGAAATCCCTTGCTTGAAAAAATAGCTTGTTTTGTTTTTTAAACAATGTCGCACAGCAGAGATGGATGGGGAGCAGACTGTTCTTGTAAGCAAAGTTTGTAGCTTTCTGTTGCTCTTCCAGTGTCAGAGTTTAGGTGTCATTCCTTTTCCTGAGTAATAGTGAAGCAGTCTGTTCCCATGAGAGTCACTGGGCTGGGGCAATACTTGAAAGGAATTCTAAAATTTTCAGTTTTACATGAAGAGAAAGTTGTGAAGGAGAAGAAAAGTGGCCTTGACACATATTTAAAAAATGATGGAAACTTTTTGCTGAAGTTGTTGAGAGATGGTTGTTACTGAAATGGTACATGAGTTTAAAATGTAGAAATTCATCTTGAACAATGGGACTTTCTATGGAATTCTGTTAGTGCTGGAAGGGTGTAATTTAGCTTAGGTTAAAATTTCTGCAGTTAAACTGATCATCGCTGATTTTTGGAGTCTGCCACTTCTTACCCAGGGTGAATGTGTGGGTCCTTAGCCTTTACTGATAGGAATGAAACATGGGAAATGGCCACAGTGACTGAAATTTTTTTCAGGTGCTTTTTGCCCCCTAAAAGTTCAAGATGAAATGCTGGCAAGACAATGTGTCCCCACTCCTGTTCTGCTTAGAACTAGATAAAGCCCTGGCTGTCATGTCTAGAAACACTGTATGTGATCTCTCAGGAGTGGTATTTTGATTTTACTGATAAAAAAAATTAAGGTACAAAAAAGGAGTTGGCTCGCATAGGACATCTTATAGGCAGTTGTGGAGGTACAACATGTTTTGTTTGGGGGTTTTTTTTGGCTTCTTGTCTAGTGTTACAAATTGCAGTTTTTAGGTAGCTCTCTCACCCAGGCCAGTCGTCACCTCTGCCTACATGTCCATGTTCTGTAGTGTCGTGTTCCTTCTCTATGTATCTTCAGGTTCTTTCAGTAAAGCTGTCAGTGGTTTTAATACGGCTGTTAGTGGTGCATTATGTAGTGAATACAGGTGAAAGCATCTGTATGAGCTGATGATGGGGAAGCATGGTAATATGAGCCAGGGTGTTTTTCCTGCCTTCTTTTTACTAGCTTTGTAATGCTACGAGGTAGTCCGGGTTATAAACAATGCTGCTATGATTTGTAGCCACAGAACTGATAAGCTATGTGAGGGGGTCTTCAGAGGACCTCAGCAAACTGTGTTTAGATGTCTAGTGTGCACAAAATCTATCTGCATTATTCAGGAAGATAATTCCTGTCTATGCTGTTTTCCTCCTGTGTTGAGATCATTCTCTTATCCAACTGTTACACAGCTGAGGTCTCGATAGTTCTGTTTTTCCATAATGACAAAATCAAATTAGCCCTCTGATGAGTGGTGCATGTGAAATTCTTTTCGGTTAAAGCACACTGCCCTGAATATTTTCTGTCTGTAATTTTCTTGTGAGAATTCAGCATCTTGTATTTGAAGGAGAAAAGATGCAGATGAAGAAATGCTGTTGTTTAAGGTGCAGGGAGGAATGCATAGCTTGTTTCTAGAACATAATCTGTCCAGCTGTGACTTAGTCATCTTCAGTCTTATATAAAATGCATCCAATCTAAATAGTTGAGCATCTCCCTCCTGAATGCGGCAAACCTTTTATGCTTATGTGAAGATGTGAAGCTGTAACAGGCGCAAGCCATCATCTTAGGAGTACCTTCATACTTGTGAACCTGCAGCATCCATCATACTGTCAAGCCTCATTTACTCATGTGATGGGATTTTTTTTTATTTTATTCTGTTCCACATTTTTTGAAGCTTAAAGAGATTCCTTGCTGTTGGCAGAGAATACAGCACTAATAATTCCAGACAGGAGAGCAGAGAATGTAACGTGAGAACAAGGGTGACTCTCTTGAATCAGACTGAAGGTTTGTTCATCTCTGACAGGGCCAAAAACTGATGTTTGAGGAAGAATGTAAGGTGAGGGGATCACAAGATCTTGGCCAATGTCTCTAATTTCAGTGTATTAGTTCATGCTGTTACATTACATGTGGCCCTGCTCTTAGTCACTTGGGTTTTGTATAGCTCTTCTTCAGGGAAAGGGGGATAGCTTGACTATTATGACATGCTTTTATATGGATAAATGTGTTTCCACACAAGTCCTTTGTTTATATAATTATGGAGGTTTTGGAGGGGTGGGGGAGATTTTTCTTAGTGACAAGCAGGAACTTGTAATCTTTGTAGGAACTGGTGTGTGTGAGTTGAGATATTCTGTGCTGTGAGTTAAAGGGTGATGGACAGCCTCGTTTAGGTAGTCAACGAAACATATTGTGAGTGTGTTGTTAAATAAATGTATTGATAAAGAGAGGTGTTGATAAATCTTATGACTGTGGACATGGAAGATGGCATTTAAAATTTTATCAATACATTTGTCATTAATACATCTTGTGGAACTGGGGAAGCTGGCATCTTCAATCACATGTGTATGCAGGGAAAGTCTCCTTAGAAGGGGTACTTGGAGCTTCGCTTCGCTTGGGTAGGTGGAAACATTCTTCAAAGGCTTCTGAGAAAGTGTTTGATGTAGTTTTAGTTCTAAAAAAAAGTTTCACACTTTCTTTTATAAGAACTAGAGATACACTGTGCTCTCTGTGAAGACTTAATAGCTTGGGTTGATGCTCCTTGGGGACCTCAAAGCTGCAATGCATTGCATGATTTTTGTGGTAGATCCATATACTGTTTTTCAGGCTGTGCTTGACAAACATGGCCTATCTCACATGTAAGCTGCAATGCCAAGTGTAAAAATGACTAGGTGAGATTTTCCAGTCTTTGTTAGGTGGAGAGATCATCAGATGGTTATTTTTGGCCTTAAAACACTTAGTTATGCAAAGACTTAGTGGCCCTGGAGAAATGAGCAATGCCCTGAGTAACTGATCCAAGTTGGCCCCTGCTTTGGTGGGAGGGACATAGTGTTCAGTCAGTTGAACCTTCAGTGGTCCCTTCAAATCTGGATTATTCACTGGTTGAGTGCAACTTAGACTGGATGTAGGAGGTGTGGGGGGACATGCCTGTTTTAGGTGAAGAGGGAAAAAGATAGGAGGAAGAGTTCGGCTGTACTCTGATACTGGAAATGTTTGTGCTAGAGAAACTGCATTAACAGTGGAGACCTGAAATACCTGAGTCTAGAACTTGGCAAGGACACACCTAGCTTTATAGATGGCTGTGAGATGAAATCAGATTTTAATTTGCTACTCTTTAGATTCTTTTTATCTGGATAACATAAAGTATTTGATGATTCTTGATCAGAGAGGTGCTAATGGGATAATGAAGTATGTTTAGGGATCTCTGAATTGTTTTGCCACATTTCAACAAAAGATGTGAATCCTTCCAGTTGCAAGGTGATGCATTTGTCAGCAAAACTGCAGACCCACCTATAAATTGTGAAACAGCATTTTGGAAAGCAGTAGCTCAAAGGGCTTTAAGGTCTTTAAAGCTTGTTGCCCCTACATTGTACTTGGGCCATTATTTTATTTAAAAGGGTTAATGTGATTCTTGGGCATATTGAGGAGGAGAAAAAAAAAGTGGGGGAAAGGAATGTGAAGCAAAATAAGTAATCTTATAAACACAGCAGTGTTGAGACTGATACTGGAATTGAATGTTGGTTTCCATGCTTCAAGAAGAATGCCAGTGTATTTGGAGAGAATTCAAAGGACAGCTGCAGAAATGATCCAGGGACTGGAAAATAAGCCTCATGATGTGAGGTTTAAAGGAGCTCAACTTACTGAGCTTATTGAAAAGACAATTGAGAGAGGACTTGATCTTTCTCTAAAAGGACTTGTGAGATTTGCTGACAAAGGCATAGCAATATCAACTGAGGTTAGACAAATTCAATTTTGAAGTACAGTTTCTTAGCAATGATAGTAATTAAACATTGGAATTGTTTACAGGCAAGGGGAAAGGAACAAACATTCATCTTAGTCTTTTATGATAGGCCCAACTTCTTTCTGGAGAAAATATATTGGAATTAAAAAAAAAAAAGATGATAATACTCCTTTCCTGACAGTGGAGTTTTAAGAATCTTTGAAGATTTCGTGCCATGATCAGTTGGTGCAAGTTCAGGTACGTGAACTTGCAGTCACAGCCAAGATCATGAAATTAAGATGAATTTAGAGGAGAAATAGTTAAGCCAGCACTAGGATATTGCCTTGCATAACACACATAAGATGCGAAGGGAACTCTGAAATTTAATGCTTTGTGGCTTGCATCATTGGAACGCAGCTCCTTCCCATACTGTGTTGCTTCAGATGTTTAAGATATGGTTAAGGCTTTCTGAAAGCCCCTACAGAGAAGCCCTGATGTAACTGTGTACACTCACTGTATTCAGATGAGCATTCCTGCATTCCAGTTGACCACAGCACAAGTCTGTAAAATTTTTTAATCCTTTTTTAGAAACAGTATGAAAAAAATTGCACAGCGGCAATGTGATTACAATTCCTGTGAGAGTAAGCACAAGCTCTCCTGGTAGGTTTCATTCTTAAATGAATGTAGGATATTATCTTATCTCTCAAGTTAACTGGACTTGTTCAGAAAGTTTATGTTTGATACAATATTAAATAATTGTCAGAAATGGCACTTGTTTGCTGGTTTTCATGCCATCTAAATCAGAGTACTTCAGCAATTCTACTTGTCCATCACTTAGTAAATTCACCTGGGGAGTTGGGTGACTCAGTTTGGTAATGGCTCCAGATCATGCTTCTACTTTTTATTTGCAGTTGTGCATTCCACCACTCCCTTGATGGCTGCCAAGTTTCTGTATTTCCATAGATTACCTTGTTCCAGATGCCTTTGCAGACATGCAGAGCTCTTAAATTCCCTTCTGGTAGCTCTCAAATCTGCTGCTTTGTGCAGGTGGAGCTCTCCCGGTCGGTCCTGCCTGGATGCATGCTCGTCCTTGCCTGTGCAGAGGAGGACATTGAGCTACCTGGGCTGCTTTTTTCTCCTGTGTGTCTGCCTCTCCTCTCTTCCTCCTTCAGGTCCAGAAAGGGAGGAGCCCCATTGCTGTCACCTCTGCAGCTGTGCAGTAAGAAAATGCTTCTATGTCCTATGGAAGAAAAGGCAGCTGAACATTTTCTGAACATTTTGTATCAATTTGTCACATAAATTGTGCTGTTTCTGAAGTGGGAAAGAGGTTGTCTGGCAGCTGCAAGTTTCCTTGCTTAGGGCTAGAGGGATAGCAAACTGCAGGAACGTGTTGGGGCACTACACAGCACAAAGCAAAGACCTCCAGCTTCGAGATCGAGTGCAGCAACCCCTGCTACTCACCTTGTCCAGACAGCCCTGTCTGCCTTAACCTGCAGGAGCGGCTCACAGAAGTGCTGCTCACAAAAGAGATTGTGAGGGCTTAGTGTAGGAGTAGAGAAATCTCCTTCTTCCCTCTCCACAGCATCATGAGGCTGATGGAGATGACCTGCTGAAAGAAGGCTGTCAGTCTGTTCAACCTGAGCAACTTCTTGCATTTCAACCTTTGTTTCGTCGTGTGGTTGTACATACATGTGCTTAGTTGCATTTATGATAATCATGAAAAATGTCCTGAATGTATTACTCTGCTCATAATTCAGCATTCAAAAAAGATGGAGGTAGCAGATAGCATTACGCAGATGCGTTACAGAACCACTCACTCAGCATTGCTTTCCTGTGAGCTCTACGTGAGCACTCTTGGCCAACTGTTTGATGTCAATGCTCCTGTTTTACCACCCACAAGCAGTTAAGGTGGTTGATGGTGTGCTGTGTTCTTCTCAAGGGAAGAAATTACTAATTTATGTGCAAGTCATCAGAAATAGATCAGGTTTGAGTGATTTTTGTCTTTTTTCAGTCACTGGTTGCAGGTGTTTACTGCTAATTTCCGGTCATCTGCATTTACTTTGAAAATGTGTTCAACTGGATTATCTCCTTTTTATCTTGTTAATAAAAAATGGGCTATTCAAAAAAAAGTTACTGTGGCTCTCTCTCAGCATTGTCTCGCCAAGCTTTGCATTTCTTGCCACCATTTAGGAAGTAGATATTTGGGAGTTTCTTGCATAAGCATTACACCTTTTTCTCTGTGATTGTAAGAACAAGTCTGGGATTATACTGTTTTACAAAAAACTTACCAAAATCACTTATAAAAATTTATATTCTTTAAATCTTGTTGGGCCAATATATTGTTGGCTGCTGTCTTATTCTGTAAATCTGACTTCTGGGTGAACATCCACCATATATGGAGGATCCAACATGCAGAGCTTGGGGCATGCCACAGTGCCGTGTCAGTAGTACCTGCATTTTGGAATCAGTGCATATCTTACCAGTGCCAAAATACCGTATAATGTGAGATGCAACTCATCCAGAAAAGTGAAACACGATAAAGAACATCTCTTGGACATTGTTCAGCAGCACTGAGTGGTTGGAAGCCCCAGAAGGGGAGCTAAGGGATTTTGGCTGATGCTGCCTTTGGGCCTCATGATTGCTCTCCACCACTGTTCTACTGACTCAGTCTGCTCTCTAACAGGTTTTGTGCTGGGAAAAGCACATCTGCCAGAAATGTGTGAATTTGCTAGGGGTCCCAGAACCATCTTAGATGGCCAGGAGTGCAACTTGGTACCAGTGCCTGGGCATGTGCTACAGTTGGTGATGTCTCCTAAAAGGATGTCCCTGAGAAGGGGATATGGTGGGGCAAGTGCAGCAGGCTGAGCCTTGAAACCTGTCACAATACTGGAATATTGCCAAAATCCTGTAAAATTCACTGGATTTTAATGCATAACAGTGATTATGTAGCTCAGTAATGGATCTGACTGTTGCCATGTGCAGCGCGGGCTGCAGGTGTTTTTGTCACCTGGTTTCTCACTCGAGGCACATCGGACAAACTGGTGTTTGTGGAACACAGCACAGGAGCGTTACACAAGCCTGGAGTAACTTCCTTACAATGCGGAGAAAAATGTATTTGCATGATCTCGAGCCCAGGTGAACGGCTGCAAAACTTGCCAGTCACAAACCACGGAGGCCAGGTTGGAGCTGGAATGGCACTCTGTGATAGTTTGGGCAGCAGGGGAAGGGTCAAAACGAGTCCTGTAATGGAAAGCAGGGCTGAACCTTCGCGTGGGAGCTGCGGCTCCATAATTGCCACACTGTGTGATGTTACCATGGCTGCCTGGGCAGTCCCTGCGTGGTTTCCTGATCTGTGAGAGCAGGCCGAGGCTGCCGGCGAGCACAGAGCTGCCCTACGTGTTTGGGGAGCTCAGGCGTGCGCTGGCAAGCCTTGGTGATGGGAGGATCCTTGTGTGGGAGATTGGAGGCTTTTGAGCTCAGTCTCTTCCCCCTCTCTTCCCTCCCAACAGATCAGAGAACGAGCTGTGATTTTTGTAGGATTTTAAAACACTTTTTTTTTTTCCTTGTGTTACTTCTTTTTCTCCACTGTTAAGTCCTTCGTTCTGCCTTAAGCCGGGGTCGTGCTAGGAGCGAGGCTGCAGAGTGAAATGGAGGATCCTGGGGGCACGAAGGAAGGCCTGGGGGGGCTTGCCGGGTCTGGGGGGCTCTGGCATGTTTTGATCCGAGAGCCTTTGGCTGCGTTGCCATCTGCATAGCCTGTGAATAGTTTTCTCTGGCACAGACCTTTTTCCTCAGTGTTGCATCATCTCTGGGAGAAAGGCCAGGTCCGGAGCCCCAGCACAAAGGCTTTCTGAAGCCGATGAAGCTTGTTCTGTGTGTGGAGCGTCTCTCTCCTTCCTGTCGTCCTTTCCATGGGATTCCTGGAGCGGTCTCCGTCCGAGAGCCCCTTCGTCAACAGCTGCTTTTTCTCCGCCGCTTCCTGCACACCTGGCTGATGCAACGTCTGCCTGGGAAGCACTGCTGGAGTCTCCTCTGGAGCTGGGTTGTTTGCCCCGGCGGGGAGTGGCCGGGCAGGCAGCCTTTGTCACGTGGGGGCCTTAAATAGATGTATAAAGGACGTACAGCGAGACCTCAATGCACGGGCAGAGAGTATTTAGTGGGATTATGAAGAAATCTTTTTTCCGATACTAGGACTGGAGGTTACAGTCCTACTTCTGGCAACTTGTTAGTGGTTAGCCTTCTACTGGTTGTAAGTTCAGGATGCTGCTCTGTGCCAGTAAATTCTGCTGATTCCCCTTCTATATTCAGCGACTTCCCGTGACTCTGGACTGTCTGAATTCTCATGGGAACTGTAATTCTCTGGCTTTGGATTTGATCCTAGTTATTACCCTTTATTGCTGAGTTTCCCTCTGACCTTGCATGTGGTACAAGCTTTTTTTCTCTGAAATACCTTCAAAATGCAATTTCAAGGTCTGAAGGTTTTTTCTTTTCCGGGGGGAGGGGGGGGGGGGAGTTGTCTGACAAGATTTTAAATTTAAGGTTTGTCTACTTAGGAAAGTTTAATAGTTGCATGGATAAAACTATTCATGTGAATACTATTGCATCTACAAGCAACAGAATTTAGAACAAGGAAGCACTTTGGTCTGCTAAGATTCAACCAAAGTTATTTACATTATTTAAACTAATCTTGAGTCTTACTTTATCTGTAGCCATTTTCTGGTGTAGGCAGGTCTCTTGAATTGAGTCTGAAAGCACAGAGATACATATGGACAAGGTGTGGTGGACTGAGCAGTGGTGTTTCCAATACTGCTGTTCCTAATTATCAGCCCCATTGCAGAAATGTATTGCCCCTACAACAGCATCTAAAAGGGAACATATATTTTACCTGTTTCTGCTTTTAGTCCAGTTTTCTTGGCATCAACTGCATTTGATGAGACGTGGCAGTGTTTCCTTCCTGCCACCTGTTTTGGCAAAGACTTAAAGGAGACAATTGCAGCAGTAACATCAGCTGCCACAGCTGGATTCACTGGAGGTTGGTTGTCAAGCTCTTAATCTAATCTCTGTTCTGAACCTTTTTGTTTGCATTTTTGTGACATACAGACATTTGACTGTTCTCCTTCACCTCATGGGAAAAGAGAGCAGCAACCTTACAGTACAGGACCAGCATAGCAATTAGAATGTGTTCCCTGCGCTGCAGAATAGTTTTGCCCCATGACTGTCACAAAATCAAAAGTTTGTGGAAATGAAAGAGAAAAGGGATGCTTTTCCTCTTTCCTGTTTCATGTACTTTAGTAATTTTTGTATCTTCAACTGTGGTGCCTTATGTATAATCCTTTATTTCTCTTGTGTTGCTATATATTTTCCAGAAAATAGTAGAAAACAGTATTTACAAAAATAAAATATAATAAATATAATAAAATATACTAAATAAAAAATACCATTTTAAATGCTTCAGTGTTTGAAGAAGTTGTTGCCTTTACCAGCAACTTGTAATGCTGTGATACAGAGCCACTGTAAAGCAATGTTTTTCGCATAAAAAGGGTTTCTTTTTGAGTCTATGGGATTTTTCTGAATTTCTCCACTATTTCTGTTACTCTTTAAATGTTATTTTGATGATTTCAGATTTTCATAGGGTTGTGATGTTTTCTTGAAGACTTCCTCTGTTTATGACCCTTAAAGTTAGGAGGACTTTTATAGGAAGTTCTTGGTCGGGATAGTCCTTTTCCCATTACACTGTTGTCATTCCTTTAAAACACTGTCTGTGTCACCTGCTCAGCATTCTGTGTGTGCAGACCATGCCAATGCTGCCAGGTCCCTTCTCATCAGCGTGGGGTGCAGGCGAAGTTCCCTGGTGTGTGCCTGCCACCTCTACATAAACGTAACAAAGAATAATTTGGTCTGCCAAATTATGGCATTACTGCTACTCTGTAATTTGCTTCTGCTTTCTAATATGGCATTTTTATGGAATTATCTTTATGTATGACTCTTCAACCAATTTAAAAGCAGTAGAAATTAAACTTTCCAGTAAGGTTCTGTGATGCAAATTTGATGTTTTAAGAAAGTCCAAACAAACCCTTGTCTGACATCTGTACTTCTGGAGTGTATTGAACTGTCAAGAATGTGATTGAATTGTCCAGGAGAAGGTATTTCTGGAGGCAAAGTCTTACCTGCTCTTTTTTAATCTCTTATTAAATTTCTCTTCCATTTTTTATCATAGTATCTGAAATCTCTAATGATTTCAAAAGAAAAACAGGATTTTGTTTTGGTTTGTGTGTCTTGACTGCTGAAGCAGCAGCAAAGTTTTGACCTTGTTCTTTTTGCTTTTCAAAGTAATTTCTGCAGTCTTGGGTCACTTGCTGACAGTACTAGACTATGCATTTTGTAATTTCTCTGCTTGATGATTTAATTTCTCTCAGTTGCTCTCTCATCCTTTGTAGTCCCTTAGGATGTAGTTCACACAGGAGCTTAACTAAATTTGATGTTTTCTTCATCAGATAAAATACTGTAGATAGATAGGGTGAAAATTGCCTTTAAATGATTTAAATCTAGTTTAATATTTTAAATTACATTTTCTTAGTTTCTGTTTGTTTCCAAATTTTATCAAAATCAGTTTAACTTGCTTATACCTGAGTTTTAAACATGGTTTACATAGCCTTCACTGAACAGCTTTATCATGCTGACTTTAGCTAAGTAGTTGTATTCATAAACATTTGTTGAGGTAGTTTGTAGTGCTTTCATAGAGCACTTCAAGAACAATAGGAATTGTTAATATGGTTTCATACCTTCTATGGAACAACTTGACTGATGCATAGGCCCCTGGATACCAAAAGTATTTGAAATCCTAACAGCAGCAGTCTTGCCATTCCCTGATCCTTGACTCCAGCTCTTGCAAGTGTGGTGAGCAGGAACAGGTCTCACTGGGTTGTTGCTTTTTGATGTTTTACAATTATAAAATGCTGTGTTCTTGTTCTAAGAGCTTGTCGGTGTTTTGTCAAGGTTCTCTAGATCCCAGAGAGCAAAATGAACTCTGAACCAAATGTGTACATAACAAGCATTTCTTTTTGCATATAGTTGCATACATATAAACCAGGGGACAGTTTTGAGAAAGGCCTAAGACTGATAAATCTTTAACCATTGCCTTATACTTCTCAATAATTTGGTTATCATGGTATGCATAGCTAGTAATGAATACCAGTGTTGCCTGTTACTTTGATCCTTTCTGTTGTAGACTAGGACTGTTCTTACAGACCCCGTGGGATAGAATTGGTGTCTTGCTTTGTCAGCCCACTAGCAGATGATGTATGGATGTAATGATAATAGTGAATACTTACGTCAATATTTCATTTTTTAAAACTGGCACCATTGTTTCCCTGCTGCTTTGTGAGCCCAGGTTGTTTTCAGAGCAGAGCTAAGCATTTGTATTGGTAGACTGAGGCACAGTTCAAGTAGTTTTATCACTCTGTTTCCCAGTAAGTTGGAGCTAAATGATTCAAGGATTTGTCTGCTCTGCCCCTGTGTCTGTGTAGATGTCCTTATAGAACAACATGTCTGAAATTCAGGGAATTTGATGCAGTTTTTTTGAGCTAATGGTTAAATACGAAAAACTTTGTACTGATTCTGTTTGCTCTAAAGGTGCTTTCCCTTCTGTGAGGATCTGACCTTGACATGAGGTTTGTGGATGTACAGGCAGTGCTTGATTGGACTCAGGTGGACTGTGCTCATATTTGAATGGCACTGGCTGATTAGAGGATTTTTTCAGCATGGTAATGGAAGTTGTTCCTGTTTACATTAGATGTTCCATAGATTTTGGTTTTCTGAAATTTCCAGAGGGAAAGACGAATGAAGAAGATCTAAAATGCTAATACTTGTTACATTGCTCGATGTCCCAAGTGATTTGCCTCTGGTGCAGATGGAATTGTTAAGTATGAACTTAACAGACCTTGTTTTTTCTGTCCCAGATGAGGCTGATGGAAAGGATGCCAAGGAAGGCTGCATGGCAGAGCTGCTATTACAAGTTTTCCACCAGCTCTGGTCTGGCCTGTGTCAGAATGAGGTGCAGGAGAAAAAAGTGCTTTGAATTTGGTATGATTGGTAATGGTATGGGAGCTTAAAGATGTGCTACTCATTGTACAGAGAGCTCATCCTATGTAGGTGACTTAGAGTCCCATTGCTGAGCACAGAGAAGATGATGGTGGTTATTGTTTAGGCACTGGTAATCCTGTATTATCAAAAGTCTGGAATCTGTTCTGAGCTTGGGACTTTTAATAACTGGAGTTGCTGGGAAGTGTGGGAAGAGGTAAAGGAAGTGCTTGTATCTCCTTTGCTATCTGCAAACAAGCAGTGGTTGCCATCAGTGCTCATGGAGGTGATTTCCCTCTTCTCCCTGCCCTGGCTCACATGCTGAAGTTTTGCATTATCAGAAAAAGCTTTTGTCAGTTTGTCCATGATATGTTTGTACCCTTGTTACCTTTTTATCTTTCTTGGCCGTGCATAAGACACTGGATGCACAATGGTGAAACTATTTCAGGCTCTCCGTAGACACAGACTCACAGATGTGCACTGACCCTGCAGAGGAACAGCATGAATCTCTGTCCTACCCCGTTTGGTAACTGCTTTGCCCTTGAATCTGTGATCATGGGAGGGTGCAAGGGATGTGTTCTGTCCCCTCTGAGTTTGTACAGCATCATCTGAACAGCACCAAAGGGTGTTGGAGTCTGAATTTAGGTAACACATACAGTCTTTGAGGCTGTGCCTGGGCTTTTTTGTCTGGGGGTGAATTTTTCATGACACTCACAAATATTTTGTAGAGTCTGTCACCAAGTGTTGCACACCATGGGTGCCCAGAGGTGTCTGTATGATTGGGACACAAGTGAAAACAGGAACAACCACATCTTGAAGGAGGAAGCTCTAGTGAGCTCTTTGACTCGCCATGCTTGATTGTCCCTGTTAGTACAGACTTTTAGCACCGCAAGTAATAGAGTTTGCAGCAGTAAATTTTCTGCATCTGCTTTATTTGTACATGGATGGCAGTGGCTGTGGAAGTGAGCCAATGCAGAGCTGCAGCCCTTGCATCCAAAACAGAGTTCTGAAAATTAAATGCACTGTTACAGCAGCAGGTGTTGCTTAACCTTCTCTTGGCCAGCTTAGATTTATTACAGTTCTTTCTGTCAATACAGGATGTTACCTGAAATAACTGAATAGCATATATTCACAGTGTAGCCAAGGCAGCCACTCACAATGGGTGACATTGGCATGTGACCTGTGCTGAGTGAAAACCAGGGATCCCAGCTGGGGTGGCTGTGTGGGTGGATGCTCATCTGGGCTGTTATGATGATGTTGGAGAAGACCAGGTATCTTTATACTGGTATGACTGGTTAAGAAGGCAGGTGTGTAGGTGCCAAATGGGGGGGGGGGACGGACGGACTATCTTTAAATGCTACATTTTCAAAACCACCTAAGTATTATCTCCCTGTTAGGCCATCAAAATTCTCATTTCCATTTGATTTCAAGAAGAATTGTGTTATAAGGAAGACAGGTTTGTGCTGTGGTCTGAAGTTCATTAGATTTGAATTAAGACTTTGACTTTTACTAAAACTTAGTCCAGTGGCAGCAGAGAGAACTGGGTGTGACTTTTTTTTTTTCCCTGTACAGCTATTTTTTTGGAAAGAGAGGTAGGAAGAACCTTGGGGACTGAATATACAGGAAATTGACCCGTTTGATAGGTGAACATTGAGATCTCAACCCCAGCATTTTCTGTCAGGCTGATGTTTTGCATGTTAATAGGCCAAGTTTCATGAAGACTAGACTGTAATGTAGCCTGAAGGTGATGTGGTCTTGGACAGCACTTGAAGTTGTCTCAGCAATTGATTTTGAATTTTGTCACATGGTCAGAGTCGAAAGTACACATAAAATAGCAGCCCCAAACAGTAAAATCTGAGCATGGGTGATGGTTGGGCAAGTATTGCTGGGTCAACACAAAAGTGACTGAACTGGAATTTGCCTTGTTTAACCTTTCGGTTTTTGGTATTTCATGTTTCTCCAGTAATCTCCTTACCAAAAATGGCAGTTATCAGACCATTCCAGTGCAGCAGCATTTGTACAGTGTTGATAGAAAGAGAGTTTCCTATGAGAAGTGGGTGAAAACTTGTCCCAATTACTCCTGGATTGACCAGGTATCCTGTGACTCTCTAGTCTAGAGGCAGCACCTGAAATCCTCCAGTTCTGCTGAGTCACAGGCAGGCAGGAGGCTGGAATTTATCCTGATGAAATGTCAGGCTGCTGCCAGCTGGGTATGGTCATGGCAAAGGTAAGAGATCAACAGTGGGAAAAACATCTAAACAAGTAATTTAGAAAGATTACTGGGTGTGGGGGGCGGAAGAGTTTTCCATGTCCCTTAAAGGCAAGGGTGCTTCAGACACAGAGAAACTTGTCTTACTTCTTTTAACCTTGTGCTAGAGTTTTGTGTGACTTGGTTGAAGCAGGGATTGATGTCTGTAGCTTTTGGCTGTATTTTAGCAGCAGTTTGTCTCCTCTCATGTCAGTGTAGAAATCACAACTCTTGTCACAAGCATCAGAAAGGGTAAATAAGACACTTCTGAAAGGTCCTTTTCTTTTTCTTATAATTTTTTTTTCCCCAGAAAACACATTCAAGGACACTGGGCTGTCTTGGGTTGGAACTGCTTGTGAGCTTAATACTGCCTGTTTCCTTCTTTATCTCCCACCTCCCTGTGAGACCATTGCTTTCGGGCATAACAGGGAATTGCCACAGACCACTTAGAAATCTTTATGTGCTACTTCTATAATTCACTGTATACCTGTCATACCGTGTGACAGATTTCTCATAGGGATGTATGCTGAAGAAGGAAAGTATTTCCTTATGCCAAGAGAAGTGGCCTGCCTTTTAAGACAGGAAAAGGCAATATGGCATGTAGCATTTAAACTTTTTGACTCTCACTCTTCTTCATGTGCCCTTAATAGTGAGTGTGTGTTTTTGTGTTTCTGGGTGTTTTGTGTATTAAACAATGGCTGGACTGTGGTGTCCAAAGGCAGTTCCCTGTGAGAAATTCACTACCCACAGGAAAATTTGGCTCACGGCCTCTCTCTAGCCCAGGAGGGTTTGCTGGCAGAGCCCCGAGATGCCGGGGAGCATGTGACAGCAGGCTGGCTTGTCTGCACTGCCGGAGCCAGGGAAAGGCAGTGGAAAGTATTCAAGGCTGCCCTTAAAGTTTAACGTGCAGAGAGGGTGGTTGTCACGATTTTTCTTTGTTTTTGGAGCCGCCTTTGCTCCGTGCAGAAATGCAGCCTCTCTCCTTGTTGTGGGGGGGTTCTTTTGAGCTGTGTAGAATAATAGCTCCTTTATGCTCATCTGTGTTATTGAGGTTATTTACATAACGAGGAGCTGATCCTGTTTCACCTCCGGCCGCCATCCGACCCTTGGAAGTCCGCGCTTATCGGCGATTTCTCTCGCGGCCGTAGCAAAGCGCTGTGGTCAGCAGGGAAGGTGGAGCCCGGGCTTCCCCGGCACGGCCGGCGGCTGCGCCCCGGTGCCGCCGTCACTCACCCCGGCTCCCCGCGCACAGCCAATGGTCCCGCCGCACTCCCGGCGCCCAGACGTCTGACGTGGCTCTGCCATGGGGAGGTGTCAGGGACAGTCGAGGCCCGCTGTGTCAGGGCTCGCTGAGCCACCGGTGCAGAGTCCAGGATGGGCCTTGTGGCCCAGGGCAGCCGTCGGTGGTGTGGGAACAGCTCCTCTGCCTGTCACACTCACCTGTGCTGTAGGCCCAACGAATGCACATACAAAGTGATCTCCAGGGAGAGGTCTCAGCTCAGTACACCCTGGCATTGTCTGGTTGTCCTCAGAGGTGGGGTTTTGCCTGCAGCTCGTTTGGAGAAAGAGTTAGGAAATGCTGGCGGAGGGCTGTGGGTGATAGGTGACAGCTGCTGCTTATATGCAGAAGGAGCTAATAGATTACTTATCTGATAATTAGTCCTCAGTTTACTTGGGGGAGGGGGGAACTATCATTATCAGCTTTAAGGCAAAGCAGCTCATTGCATGTCAGTCCAACACTGTAAAAAAACCCCAACCCCCCACCAAACTACTGGCCCTATATATGGAAATGAAATAAAAATGATGTGGCATGTCACTGATGGAAATCTAATTCTGCTTTTCTTTGGTGTGAAAGCCTTCTTCAGAGGTGTACAGGGAGACCTCATCCCGTAACGGAGATGCAATGCTTTGTTTCTACCCTGGTAGGTTTCCCCATGTCCGTGACGTGTTGGCCGAGGCTCTGCGGCTCCTCTCCGCCCTCGGAGCGGCCAGTCGCTGCCCTCTGGACTCCGTGATCCCCGACGGGCGTCATGAGCATTGCAATCCCTCTGGGAGTCACCACACCAGATACGTCCTACTCCGACATGGCTGCAGGATCGGAGTGAGTGTTACCCCACGGATGAGGAGAAAGGAGAACGGGAGGGTGCCAGAGGGCTGACCTGGAGTCGGGCTGTAGGATTGGTGCCAGTGCTTTCTCTAGTCTGGAGAAAGGGGCTGCTGATCCACTGGCTGAGAGATGGGTGTTAACAAATGCAGTGTTATGGAAATTGGTAAGTTTGACAGGGGGTATGGGGAAAAGAAGAATTCCAACAGTATGAGGCACTCAACCATGGGTTTTATATCAGCTTGACTAGCAAGTCTATACTCAAATGCAGGCAGTCGTCGTGCGTTTGCTGTACCTAGGCTTGACGTTGGCAAGGTACAAGCCAGCTCCTTTTCCAACAGCTGTAATGTGAGGGATCAGCATGCTGAACCTTCCTCTTAGTAGAGCCTGTTAGCTCAGACTTGGTACCAGTCTTGTATGACTGATTGTGGACGCCTTTGGAGCTTGACAGAGATGTGAGTCAGCATCAACCTTTGTAGGCACCTTTATTTTGTTTCTGCCTCTGAGCAGACTCCAAGGAGCGCGCCTCAGAGGGCATCCTTCGGAGTCCCCACCACAGGACCATGTACAGGGCTCTCACTGCAGCCGTATCTCTGAGGCCTGTTGGAGGGGACTTAAATTTCTTTTAAAAGACTCTGCTTCTGCGGAGTCAGGAGCATTTCAAAATCAGGAAATACTGCATTGTGATCTCTTCTTAGAACCCTTGTTAGAATGATGTCAGCTAGGATGAGACTCTTTTTATTGGGGATGAGAGTGAGGGCTGAAGTTATTTCTGTGTGCTTCTACCTCCTGCTTGCCTGCATCCTTCTTTGAAACATGGGCTGTAGTATCTCTTTACAAAAATTTACAAATGACGTTTCGGAGATAGATTTCTCCCATGTATTATTTAAAGGTACCTACTGTGTGAATACCTGCATGTCAGATGGATCAGTGTAGAACATAAATTGCTCCAGACTCTATTAATTTTGAGCTGTAAGAGCAGTGGGCTAAGGTATGAATCATTGTTTTTCCCTTCCATCTCACCCTGATTTGACTATGCATAGAGTTTGACTACACAGTCGCACTCTCTGCAAGACTGCTAAAGCTCTTTTTTGTCTGTCTTGGCACTGACCCCATTCTAGGCATTCTTCTTCATGACGCTTCATTCCATCCTAAAGCCCACATTTTTACATGTTTTTAAATGGGGAATCAGAATCTAGTAAATCACTCATCTTGCAGTGGTTACATGATCCTTCACTTTTCAAGATCTAACATTCTTGTCACCCTGCTTCTCCCACAGCAGCACTTTGAAGACTCAACATGCAGGAATTTTAAACTGTTTATGACAGGAGGAAGAGTGCTAAATAGTTTGCTCATGTACTTTGCTTTCAAAGCTGAGCATGGTGGGGAGAAGAGCCAGATGTATTTGCGCATGTGTCCCTTGTAGCGTTTAAATATCAAAAAGACTGACTGTAAACCTTCTGCAAAGCATTTTCCTTCTCCCATGTAAGAAATTTGTAGGTCCATCTTGAGGCTAAGTTGGAGTGCTTTGAAAAAAGGCTTTTGAAGATTTCTGAACTGGTTTCTCTGCCTGTTTTCTAAAAATTGGGACTGCCAGGACTTTATTCTCCAAGCTCTGCATCGATGCACTGTTACTGCTGAAGTGTCCTTCGTGGGTCTGTTTAAAGTTAAGGCTATCCTTCACTTTGCCTTTGAAACTTGCTCGTTTGATGCATAAAGTCTGGGGTATCTGAGTTTTGTATCTCTTATAAGGGATTGATTTCCAAGATGTGCATCATGAAGGCAGTGGGGAAGGTAAAAGGAAAGCTAGCTGATCCTCTTTATAGGCAGAGCTTTAGCATCTTCCTCGGCCTCTGATACAGAGAGGAGGTGAAAAGGGTGTAGGGTGTTGCTGTTCATCTGAGGGTGACATGGAGCCGGCAGAGTACTTTTGCTGTGTTAGTCTGACTGCATATTGGAAGTTGTGGAAGCTCCTTGGCATGCTGCTGCTGAGGAAGCATGGGCCCCAGCGTTGTTGCCCCTGGACACGGTTGCACCAACAATCCTGAAGTTTTATTGCTGATGCTTGCGGCAGCACTGCTGGTATTCCAGACTGACTGTGGTTAGGAATGTGGATGACTTGGACAGAGGATGTATCTGCTGCTTAGACTGTTTAGGCTCTTTTCCTTCTAATATTGTTTCTGAAAGTATTATTAAACCTGAATGGATTTGACACTGTACCAATCTGAAAGTCCTAAAGGAGTGTTGCAAAGGCTGGATTATGTGGCAAGCTCTACATGGTAACCTTTTATTAAGAAGTATATCCTTTGAGAGAAATCACTTCTGTCTCCTGACAGTTTAGCTAGCTGTAGTCACATTGAAAACCAATGGAATTTATCATGTTGTGCACCTAAATCCTGAGCTACAGACGTGGTTTTTGCATAGGTGTAAGGTCTTCTCTACTTTCTGCAGTTCTTTGTACAATGAATTATTGCTCCTTTATGTTGCAAAGACAGATCCACCTTACTCCAGAATTAACCAGGAGCTCAGAGGTTGGTGCCTTGGAGAATAGATGAGGTTGAGTGGCAGGGTGGGGCAAACTTCAGAGCAGCAGAGATTTCAAGAGCTAATAGGAAGTCCAAAGGGCAAGGGGTTACTGTTCTTGGGTGGTGCCTAAGCACTGCCCCACGCGTGATTGCTGGCCATTGTTTGATGGTGCCTGGTTCACGCTGGTCATGTAGAACCCACTGAAAATCCTGTCAGATCTCACCAGTGCAGCAGAGGTCCAAGGTAAAGTTTTCCCTTTCTGTATTTTTCTTCCTTGCTTGCTCAGCTCCATGCTGTAATTTTGATGGCGATTTCATCTGCAGACGTGATTCAGTAATATTCTGCCGTATTCTGATACAGGCCCTACTTCTGATCTTTGCAGAGGTTATCTGACTTGTATCTTCTACTTGTAACAGAAGACAGCGTGTTTCCTTGCTGGTGTTCTGTCTGTAGCCTCATTACCTAATATCCCCTGCATTGAATTGCAGCTATCCCTTCTCTGAGTAGGGTTTCTGCAGCTTTCTGCTGAGGATATACCTTTGATTTTTATCTGTTTTTTTTCACCCCCCTGTGGTGGAAGAGTGCATTGTACCTCAGCAGCAGATTTCCTGTTCTGCTCATTGCAGGTTGCTGTATAGAAAGCACAGGGTGAATCTGATCTGTCTGTGGCCACTGTCTGTCCAGGTCATGGATTTTGTTGCCACTTTGTAACAGGAATCTCCAATTCCTGGTAGTTGCTGTCAGGATAGCTGCAGGTTTCATGCAGGCTTTATCACAGGATGTTAGACTCAGTAACAATTGGTATCTGAAGGAGAGAGAAACAAGCGCAGGTGCAGGAAAGCTGCTTAGCTGCAGTTGAAATAAGCTGTTGCAGAGATAAAATGGCAGTACTGTTCAGTGGCTTTGAGATTAGGCTAGCTGGGTTCAGATGCGAATGCTGAACTAGACCAAATTTCCTCAACAATAAGGAAACTGAGCTTCTTACACACTAATTACCTTTTTAACTTCCCAGATTGAGACCCAGTTCAATGAGCATAGGGTGGCCCTTACTCAGTTCCTTCACTCTGAAAGCAGGTTCATCCTGTACAGCTTCTGCACACATGATGCTTGGTGAAACACATGACACCATCTCGATTTCATGAAGTTTCTTCATTTTGAGCTCATGTGTTCAATAGAAAAGAGCAGTGAAATACTGGCGCTAAAAAAATGATGATGTATTGATGGGTTTTACTTCTGGCCCTTTCTGCAGCCCAGAGTCTGTGGAAGCTAGTCCAGCTGTCAGTGAGAAGAATGTGTACTCCAGCCACGGCTATGGGGCCACCCAGAAACACAGCTATCGCGGGCTGCCTTACGCAGTGAGTACTCTCTCTGCAGTGAATCAGCTCTTTACTGTCTATTTTTACTCTTTTCTCCTTGTTCCATAGTTCTTTGCCTGTTAAGCCTTAGGAGTTTTGGCTTATTTACTAGGAACACTAAGTTAGAGCTGCGTTCTGCCATACATTTTTCATTTCTGTGTTTATTGTTTGTGAAGTCTTGCTTTATTAGTGTTCTAGGTGATAGATTTTTAACTGAATGAAGTATATGAAGTGTGAATATATATGAATATGTAATATTTTCCTGGTGGTAATTTTATGCCCCATTTGGTTTATTGTGCACTATTTGTACTTGTTTCAACTGCACAGATTTTCATAATATTAACTGAAAACAATGAGAATCAAGGAGTAGTCAGGAAGAGTGGGAGCATGTCTTGAAGCTTTGGGATGAACAGGGTGTCGCAGAATCACTGAGGTTGGAAGGGGCCTCTTGAGATCACATAATCCAACCTCCCTGTTCAAGCTGACTGCTTGAACAGGTTGCCCAAGACCATGTCCAGTTAAGTTTTGAATATCTCAACAGGCAGAAATTCTACATCTCAGGGCAGCTGGTTCCACTGTTTAAACACTGATGTAATCAGATTATTAGCAGTACAACAGTTAATGTCGAAATAGCCTGGTTGTTTTCGTAGGTTTTGAGTTTAATTCATTGGTGCTGAGGGAAATAATTTACATGTTTCAGAGCTATTTACTGTACCTTCTTGGTAGGTTGAGGAATTCAGTCTATTGTTTTACACCAGTTAAATATTAACTGGGAACTGTGGATTTGGGACTTCAGTTTCTAGGCATCATATCTTCACATTAAAAGTAGTACTGCAAATACTCATTTTCAGGATCATAATTATGGAGCCCCTCCTCCTCCAACGCCGCCAGCCTCTCCTCCTGTCCAGACCATTATACCTCGTGCAGAACTGAATGGCCTGCACTCACCTGATGAGGAGAACTCCGGGGATAGTGAGAGCTCCTCAGAAGGAGAATCAATTCCCACTTGGTGCCACTGCAGTGTCTCTCAAGATGGTTTCCTCCTCAAGTGTGAAAAGTGCAGGTAAGCTTTGGTGCAGTGCAGATCTGGGCTGCTCCTAATGTTGACTGCTCATACCAAACTGTGTCACCTTTGGGCTGTGGGACAGACTTCCTTTTGCTAACTGGAGCATTCTTTCTAGTGCTTTACCCAGTATTGACCCTCCTCCTTTGCGTTGTCAGCCTGACAAGTGTTGGTGGCACCAGGAGTGGAGATGAGGATGTTAAATCGATGTTCTTATCATCCTGGGCCCCACTGAGGGCACTCATCTTGTGACATCCTGTTGAATTTCAAGTGACTTTACTCCTACAAACCATCTTCAATTGTGCATTCTCCTTTGGCAGAGGAATGAGCAGGGGGAAGGTGATCAGACTCCGCCGCCGGAAGCAGGACAACGTGTCAGGTGAGTCTGAGGTTGTAATTCTGATAATGGTGACTTGTGTTTTCTTTCTTCAAGACCTTTGTCTTTTGAATGCTGTAATCATCTAACTGTGATCAGTGCCCACTAATGTTCTTTGCCTCCCAACCACTGGGATTTTCTCCTCTCCTTACGCTTCACCTCAGTTAGCTCTAGGGAAAATCAGATTATCTTGTGAACAGAAAAGGAAAATTTTCATCAGTGAAGATTTGTGACATATCAGAAGTTTGGAACACCTGTTCCCAGTTTGGGTGGGAAAACAGAGGTGGTATAGTTCTCTCAGGAAAGCGTTATGCAGGGACAGCAAGTTGTCTTGATGAAAATGGACATAAGGGGTAAGCTGTGCTCTCTGGGATGAGAAGCTGTTGCTAACGAAGCGCTTGTCTCTTTAGGCGGGGACAGCAGTGCCACTGAGAGCTGGGATGAAGAACTCTCTCCCTCCACAGTGCTGTACACGGCCACGCAGCACACGCCGACCAGCATCACACTGACTGTCAACCGCGTCCGCAGGAGCAAACCCAAGAAGAGGAAGAGGAGTACAGAAAAGGCTCGCACTGCTCCAAAGGCCAAAAAGATCAAGGTATGTGGAGTGAAATGAGGTTGCTGCAGTTCCTACCAAATGCCGTGCAGAGTGTTGTGAGGAGCAGGTTGACAAGCTGGCAGTAGACAAGAAACTTTTGTCCTGTCAGGAATTGCTCTTTCTGGTGTAATAATGGGACGCCTTGTATTTGTGACCTGCTCGAGTACGTGGCTGTTGGTTTAAAAATTACCTTGCTGGAACTCCACCCTTATTTCCCAATGCTGTCCATTCATGCTCAGCGCTTGGACTCAATTACATATTTTTTCCTTTTGCTGTATTAGGATTTGGGGAAATAGCTTTTGGAGTCAGTCTGTTTGTGGAAAAGGGTCAGTTTGTGTGTGAACAGAATGAAAAATGAAGGGAGCATGGTATTTTTTAGCAGGTTTTGTTGAGGAATTTGGGCTGCAGAGCTTCTTGGCACTGTTCTTTGGGGACAGAGATAGTGCCTGTGTGGAAAGCTATGTAGGTAGTGATGAACATTTGTTGAGGGATGACTTTACTGTCTTTTTTGTGAGGGTTTGGGGACTGAAATAAATTTGGATTGCTTATATTGGAATGCAAGTGTGTTAGCAGCTGGTTCTTTCCCATCATCTGCCAGCTTTACCATGATTTTCCACAGGTTAGGTTTCCCTTGAAGTTCTTCTGGTAGGCACTGATGAAATAAAACACTTGGGGGCAGGAGCTGTGTGAGGTCTGGAGCGGTTATTTTTTTTGTTGTGAACTGGCTTGATTCTGTTGCTGGACCTTTCTTGTATCAAAGCAAGTGGGGTTAGTTGGGACAATTCTGGTTTTGATCTTGACATTTTTACTAAGTGTGAGGCAGGCTTTTTCAGTTCAGAAATCCTGGCCATCAAGCTTTTCAGCAGTTTCCACTGGATTTGCATTGCAGAATCTCTTTTGTTCAGGTCCATTGTTTCTTGTGTAGGTTTTCCTGTAATTCTTGCCATCTTTTATTAAGGATTGGAGTAAGATTTAGTGTGGCTCTGGGATCCTAATTCTGAGGAAATTTACAATACTTTGTTTTTTCTCTCTCTCCTTGTCTGGGGGACAGGCTTTTCGAGAGGGCTCACGAAAGTCTCTGAGGATGAAGGTGAGTAGAAATTACAACCCTCTGTGATGGTGGTGGGGTTTTTTCCCCTATATTTTGTCCCTCTTTCGGTGTGCCTGGGGAACTTCTGATTGTGGGACCAGCCTTGTAATAAACTCAAACCTTACAATGCACCTCAAGGAGGTATTGGTAGGTGGTACCCTATTCAAAAGGGTATCACAGGAATTGCCCCTTGAACCTTCCATTTGCTTCTGATAGCTTCCAGTAAGATAATGCAATCCAGTTCTGAGAAGCAATTGATTCATGGCACTTGGGAGGGGGGTGTTTGATGTAAGGGATGTAGAACTGGTTGTGGCTGCTCTTCTGTGAGGGCAGTTATTGTTTGATTGCATCAAAGCTATTCCAAGCTTGGACATCAAAGTAGTTCACAAGTTTAATGTTGGGAGTCCCTAGTAGTGCTGCCTTGTTTCTATCCACATCCCCATACTAGGGATGGATGGGACAATATATTTATCTCTGACTTCCTGCAATGGTGGTAGTTGTGGCCATTGAATAGGGAACGTTATTTAACAAAAATGTAGACTTGAGCTGTGAGCTGCAGTTGTTTCTAGACACGCAAGAGGTGCCTTAAGGTTTGCTCAATTCCACCTGACCCCAGTCCTGTAGCTGGCAGTGGCTGCTAGCAGGTGGCTCAGAGGAAAAAGGACAGTCCTGTGGTGTCCCTGTGCCACCACCTCCATAGTATGCAAGTGGCTTGAGAGGGTAAAAATGCATGAAAACTCTTGCTGTTTTTAATATATATGATTAAAATAATGAATGCTCTTCACTTGTCCTGTTATTAAGACCTCGATGTCATATGTGTCTCAGTGCTTAATGAAGCCAGTTGAGTTACTGAGCTCTGGAGTATTTGTTGAACTACTTCAACTACTGTCAATTAAAGAATGAAGCTTAAGTATTTTTCTTTCTACCAGCTTCTGTTTTCCCCTCCTTTACAAGACAGTCTAAATGGATTACCTGATTCTGCCCTCTCTTCTTTACTCTGCTTAGGACTTGCAGTTTTAACCCTCTGGGTATTAGCTTATGCTGTACATTCAGTTTCTTGAAACTCTTGTGACCATTTAGCTTGAAGGTTCAGGACTATTTTTGGATCAGTCACTGCAAAGATTGAGATGCAGTCAGTATCATCTAGCATTATGTTGGCTGTGAGTGGGATGACAATAGGACAAGCCTACAGGAGATTTATTTGCCTTCGTGTGTTCCGTGCCTTTGCTTTTTTAATGTACTTAATTATTTTTCCAAAGTGGCTTAATTTTTTTTTCTGGCCATGTACTAGCCTAATTTTATTTTCTGTAGTAATGCCAAGTTCCATCTTCCAAGAGGTCTTAATTCTGCACAGAAATCTCAGTAGATTCTTAAGTGACACTGTTGTACAGTGTTCTAGAGGGTGCAGATGCTGGAAAATGTGTCCTCATAACCAACACTTACATAGCTTGGAACAGATTTGCCTTTTTTTGTAGCATATTCATGTGCTTGGAGCGCTGTGGATAGGTTTTCCTGCTGTGTGCTATCCATTCATTCTTTGCTGTTTCGTGCAGAATTCCCCTTCTGAAGCACATGCCTTGGATGAAAACACAGCTGAAGGGTGGGAGAATCGGATACGCCTCTGGACGGACCAGTACGAGGAAGCCTTCACGAACCAGTACAGCGCTGATGTGCAGAACTTGCTGGAACGTCATCTAAACTCTAATAAAGACTATGTGGGCAAAACTGCTATGCTGGACACAATCAACAAAACAGAGCTGGCCTGCAATAATACTGTTATTGGGTCCCAGATGCAGGTAAGAACCAGCAGGACAGAGGGGGAGTAGGTCAGGACATGGGTGAGCGGTATTGTAGCTCAGATCAATAGGCACAGGTTTGATACACAGTGAATCAGAAATTATGCCAGTACAGAGAGACTGACAAATACTTGCATTAGACCAAATCAGTGTTGCTAAGTTGGGGATATTTTGCACAGCTCTGTGATGTGGTTAACTGTTATTTTACCATAAATACTTTGGTCACTGAACGGCCTGAGGCGGAACCAGATCTGTCACTTTCTGGAGACAGGAAATTTCCTGATTTCCACCCAAGTTTTCCAGTCCCCTTTATTTATTTTTTATTTTATCTCTTGACTCCTGTCCTATTTTAAAGAACCTTTCAACATTATTTCAATATTTTGGATTATTTTGACTCTGGTAACTTCCAAAAACTGCACAACTACAGCTGATTTTAGGAAGCTGACCATCTCCCTAACTTTCCAGCAGTGAGCAGTGGTTGGTGTATTGCCATCTTTATGGAGTGCATGTAAACAAGTAGAAACAAGAAAACAATGTGTTTGTGTGGTGTATGTCCTCCCCACTAATTCTCCTCTTATCTGTTGTTTCATCTTATCTGTGCTTTATTGAACATAGTACAACATTCCTACACAGTTCAGGCTTTTCTGGGCCTTCCTTGTCCAGGAGAATGGAGATAGGTGCATCTGAAAGGGTGGGCTCCAGAAGAGAAGTGGGGCACCTCTTCTGCAGAAAGGGAGCAAAGTCAGAAACCTGAATATCAGGTATATGTTTGTGCTTGAATCATTCTTGTTTATATCAACTGACTCAGTGAAGTTCATGTGCTCCCTTCCACCTTTCCCTGTGCTTTCATGCAGGTGAAGCACTTCAGGCAGAGCACAGATCTTGCCAGTAAGGGAGAGTGCAGAAGGAGGACTTTGGACCAAACTTTCTTCCATTCTTGCCTCTGGTTCTGCAATAAATAAGATTTATTGGGGGGAGTTGGGGAGAAACACTTCCTGCTGGCTACGTGAGTAGCCTTTCTAAAGAGAGAAGCTGAGGAAATACAGGGAAGAAATAGTTCTACTCTTCTAGAAATCTTAATATTTTTTGAGACTAAATGTAACCAGTTCTGTCTGCCTCACATGGGTTTTAGGAAAAGTCCTGAAACAAGCAATAAAACACATGCTGTTTCTAGATGTGTGTACAGCAGGACACAAGACTGTAAAAGACACCGTGCATAAATGTGCTTGTTCTTGTCATGCTCTCTCAGCGTCTCCCATCCCAGGACAGACATAGGTTTTCCCATAGGAAAATGTGGCCGGCATTCCAAATCAGAAGACTCCAAATGTGATACATCCCAAAGAAAGAAAAAGGTAGAAACTTGGAAAACTTCATAGTGAGCTGCAGTTACTGTAAATAAGTTGTTGGTAGGTACTATCACTGCACATGCTGGGAAGGTATCAAGGGACTTTGTGACTTTGTAGTCTCTCTTGGACACTGAGGAAAGACCAGGTGGCTGTCCCGGGTTGCTGTTTGTCAGCTCCTACGTCCTTTTGTCTCTGCCCGGGAGGTGGCTGTGGTGTGTTGTGAGGAGGGCACCTACACAGGCGTGGAGCACATGCTCTCATGCACTATGTTCTATTTTTGTTTCACTCATTTGTCTCATCTTTGGTAAGCAAACTGAGAAGGCTTCTTGGTTTGCATGAGTTGTCTCTTAACTAGGTGTCATTGTTGAACATAAAGTAGCTTTTCTGTGAGATAAGGGAAAATAGGTACGCTGAGCTAGAAAAAAGTCAGGAGGCTGTGCCAATATGCAATTGGCAGCTGTGTAAGGGTATTGTCACTGCTTTCTTTGGCCATGAATGTTCTGGAGAGAGGAGAAAGGAATAAAAATAATGTTTTATATGCCCTCCATACTCATATATATATACCTGCATAACCGTTGGAGAGTTGTTTGACTTAGGTCTACAGTGATGCAAGTATATACTTAAAAGAGATTGGAATGTGACCTAAAAGCTTTCTCAAACCAGGAAGAGTAGGGTAAGATGGGTTAAGAGTTATACATAGAGAATATGGGATTTTGGTCCTTGGAATATTTTGGATAAAAGAGGAAATGGTCTCAAGTTTTGCACCAGGGTAGGTTTACATTAGATATTAGGAAATTATTTTTACCAGAGGGGTTACCAAACTGGAACAGGCTGCCTAGGGAAGTGGTGGACTCACTATTCCTGGAGGTGTTTAAAAGACTTGTGGATGTAGCATTGCGGGATGTTGGTTAGTGATGGACTGGACAGTGGTGGTTTAACAGTTGAACTCGGTCTTAGAGGGCTTTTCTAACCTCAGTGATTCTGTGATTTTATGATAAACCAGCTCTCAACTGTCCTCATGATGCAAAGGGAAAGTTGTGAAAATACGAAGCTGTTTAGTGTTATGAATAAAATCATCTTAGTCCTGGTTAGTGCCAGCTGCTCAACAAACTGAAAGCTGTGAATCACTTTCCTGACTGCTGTTGCCAAACCAAACCCAGGGTTAGTATTTGCCCTTTGTTGCCTCTGATAATTGCGGACTTGAGCTCGATCCCCTGATTGATTTCACATTCTGAAGTGAAGAGCAAAAGGGCCTTTATAAAATAAAGCCAGTGAGTATTATGCAGATGTTGCTCTGCAAATATATCAGAACAGTTTTGGCTGATTAGCAGTCAGCAGTCCCTAGCCTGTGACATGAATAAAATCATTTGTTCTTTTCACACATGAAAGCATGGCAGCTAATCTGCTTCATATTTCTAAATTCAGAGAATGAAAACAAGCTGAGCTTTGTCTTACCAGAAGAGCTGAGATCATTCCTGTTTCACCAAACTCAAATAAATAAGTTTTACAGATGCAGAGCTTCTCTTTCTTGCATGGACTTTCTCCTCCCCTGACCACCCCACCTTATCCCACCTGTATTCCTTAAGCTGTTTTCTGGCATGAGGTGAAGCGTAATACAAGTCAGTCATGAGGCAAAGGTGAGAGTGAAGGCTACCAGACATTAGCTTGCATCTCTGAAAAATATGATCTCATTGATACTCTTGGTATTGATAGAATAGTAGAACAGTTTAGTTTGAGAGGAACCACTGAAGGTCATCTGCTCCAACCCTCCCGCATAGGGCCAGCCTAGGTGAGAAAGTATATAAACAAATCAGTGGTAGTATAGAAACAGAATTATTCAGCTGGAGGCCCACTGGATCCTAATTCATCTAAAAACTTGACATACTTTCTTCTTATCTCCTGTCATACACTAGGGAATGTGGTCCCATTTATTTATTCTTTGTTGCTACAGTTGGATAGTACAAAGTGCTAAAAATAATTTAGCCTCTACTCCATGTAGTGTAAACAGTCTTATCCTACAGTTCACTCATGTCATGCGTTTGTTGATCAGAAAACAGGACCAGCAGTGCAGCTTCTTAGTGTGGAAATAACATGTTTCTGTTATGCCACTTGAGTGGACTTGGGGAATCCTCTGTGAGCTCCTGTCAGGATCCAAGACCTGAAGAGATGAACACCCCACAAGGCTCTTCAAAGTCTCCAGTACATATATGAAGGTTTTCCCAACCGCTGGCAGATCAAGTGTTATAAGAGAGATAAACCCCATAGGCACAACAAATGTAGCACTGGATGTATCTCAAGTGGAGCTCTGGACTACTACTCCCATCTGAATAGGTTTCAAATTAATACTTTTATAAAGCTGTCTTTATCCTGGATCTGAGTAAGAGAAGTCAACAAATAGATCTTACCTTACTGGCTCATCCAGGATCTGCAGTATAATGTTATATTGAAACAACAAAAGTTATTCTCCTGAAGAGGTTTTATACAGAGGAGATACAAGATCACAATCAGAAAAAAGGGTTAAAAAGATCTGTGGTTCAGTATTTTCATGTGCTCAGTATGAGGGTTTCACTGGGTTCCTAGTGCTGAGTGCTGCCTTAAGATGTTAACTTTTATTTTCACAAGGTTAGAACATTGTGTGTTCTGTCATTGTTCAGGCTGAGCCCCTTAAACTAATTTTTATCCATTCCAGCAGAGTGCTCCGTAGCTGTTTCTAATGAGAGTTCTCTCAGGAAAAGTTGGGAACTTGCTTTTAGTAAAATTTTGTGGTTTATTCCTAATTTAGATACATGACTGTCGTTATTACTGAAGTCAGAACACTTATGCTTCAGTTCAGTCTGGAAAAGTGTCAAAACTGGGCCCTTAGGGGCAGTGAATAGAACGCTTAGGAAGGAACAGGCGCAGCACTGGTGGCGAGGCAGCCAGTCATCTTCACATAATCTCTGCTTGCCGAGAAGTTCGATCTTTTAAGTAAGAAAAGTATTTGTTTTTATGGAATAAGTCTTTCCTCTGCCCTAGTGCTTATAATATCCCTTCCATTATTCCATAAAATTTGTCATATTTGGATGTCTGCACTTAAAGAATATTGTGGTTTCATACTGTCAAGACACATTGTTGTGAAAATCCATTGTAATAGAGCTGTAGACTTTAACATGAAGATGTTTCAACGAACTGTCACTACTTTGTTAAAAATTTATTTCCTCGTGTTAAAAAAAAAATAAAAATCAACAGCACTAGCTGAGCAGAGAGATGTTTCTGGATGGAGAGGGAAATTGCCAGC
The DNA here is from genome assembly GCA_013399225.1 of Rhipidura dahli. Taxonomy (NCBI): domain Eukaryota; kingdom Metazoa; phylum Chordata; class Aves; order Passeriformes; family Rhipiduridae; genus Rhipidura; species Rhipidura dahli. The sequence goes on along the minus strand of VXAC01006715.1, from coordinate 1,484,553 downwards.
TTAAGTCTTTGGCCTGTTTGCTAGAATTTACTATCCTCTGCAAAAGGAAAAGCTTGCATTTTTTCTTCTGAATGTGTGACAACCCACAATTTAGGGAAGATCTGAATTATTCTGGCTATGAAAGTGGTCATAATTGCAGAGTAATTTCCAGTTAGTAGCAAGTGACAGGTCTGGTTATGCCTCCTAGCTGCAAGATTGAAATAGTCTGATAGATTCGTCAGACTATTGTTGAAGGAAGGGAAAAAATACCATTTGCTTTTGATAAACATTATCAAGGTTATTGGTCATTACTAAATTGTTACAGAATAGACAAGATACTCACCTGGCAGATTTTCTCTGTGTTGCAATGAGAATAATTTTTCTTTCTATGTAGGTAAAATATTCTTCATGAGTTAGAGGCCTTTGTTTCAAATTCTCCTCTTTTGCTCTGGTTTTTGTTACAGCTGCAGCTGGGAAGGGTGACTCGGGTTCAGAAGCACCGGAAGATCCTGAGGGCAGCAAGAGACTTGGCACTAGATACCCTTATAATTGAGTATCGAGGGAAGGTTATGTTACGACAGCAATTCGAGGTCAATGGGCATTTCTTCAAAAAGTAAGAGTACTATGAAATGATTGGTATGAGAGCATCATGGCACGGAGAGACTAGTGTCTCTATGGGATAATGCTCACTTACAGGGTCCTGTCAGCTGTGCCATCCTTAGAAATGGGAAATGAAAAATACCACCTCAGCTTGATGCTCCGATTATGGACCAAACCTTCTGAAATAGATCTCTTAAACTGATGGAAGTACATAAGCCCCCAGAGCAATAGTGCTGATGGAAGTGCTGCTTCTAGTGAAGTGAGGCATACCTGTTAGTAGCAGTGCTGTAGGAATTGGGTATTTTGGGATTGAGATGTTCTCTTGCTTCTCCAGGCCATATCCCTTTGTGCTGTTCTACTCCAAGTTCAATGGCGTTGAGATGTGTGTTGATGCACGCACCTTTGGTAACGATGCCAGGTTCATCAGGCGGTCCTGCACTCCAAACGCAGAGGTAAATTCTCTCTCCATTATCACTGTAATTGCAAATACATGTTTTACCTAAGCTTAGTGCTTTCCATAACTTAAAATGTATTAAATGTGGTAAATTCTCTGTGTCTCTTGCTTGTTTGATGGTTTATACTTGGAATATGAGAAAGTTTGGGAACATGAGGGAGGTTTTTTTGGAAGAGAAGGATTTCTCTTATATCTTTCCTTTGGCTGCACAATGATACTGAGGGTTAGCAGGTGGTAGTAAGTGGAAAAGCACAGGATGAGATAAGAGAAGTGAAGCAGGCTTTTCCCTATGGAGAATTGGGGATAATTATTCATAGAGCAGATTAGAGCTACTTCTCAAAAGGAGGCTTCTGTCTTGGAAGTAGGAAATGCAACCTGTGGAGACATCAGTTTCTTCCTACTTTGTTTAACAAGGTTCGTCATGTGATTGCTGATGGGATGATCCACCTGTGCATCTATGCTGTTGCCACCATTGCCAAGGACACAGAGGTTACCATCGCCTTTGACTATGAGTACAACATCTGGTGAGTCCTTCACCTCGCCCGGGAGCTCTCCACTGCCCTCCTGGACTGGACATCTTCCTCCAGCCCTTTCCTCGCATTCTACATATTGCTCCGTTTTCTACTGAATTGCATTTCCCGGCTATTCTGTCCAGTTCTGCTGGCATATTCTACAATAGAGGCCATAAGGTAGCCTGCTGTCCTTGCTTTGGCACGTGGTGAGATGTTTAGTAGGAGATGTATTGAATGTCTCTGTGCAAGGGTTGAGAAATGAAGAGTGACACGAATTATGTTTGTGTTTTGGAGCAGCAATTATAAAGTGGACTGTGCGTGTCACAAGGGGAACCGGAATTGCCCTGTGCAGAAACGTAGCCCAAATGCTGCAGAACACCTACCTCCACCTGTTTTAGGCACACTGATTGGGGCAGAAACACGCCGGCGAAAGGCCCGGCGAAAGGAGCTAGAAATGGAGCAGCAGAGCATTGTATCGGATGAGAACAGCAGTCAACAGACTGAGGAAGTTCCTGAGGGACCTGCACCAGTCAGTGACAATGAGGTAAAACCTTTGCCCCCTTGTTATATATGTTACCATTCAGTGCTGCAAGAGCCTGATCCAATAGCAGTGGAATCTTCAGAACGGAAACTTCAGGAAGCCTGTTTTTAAGCCTTTAGCACCTTAAATTACGACAGAAATCTTAATAACTGTGAAACAGTACTGGGTTACTAAATCTGGGTTTCTCTCTCAGGTGCCAGAGAAGGAGGAGAAACAAGAAGGGGAGAAAGAGGAGCCTGTAGATGAACAGGGAGCCTTGGTCCACAGCCGACGGGCAAGTACCTCTCTCTATCTGGGTATCACCCCCCTTAAGACTTGCTTTATGCAGTGACCCACAGGTCCAGTTGGTTATTTCACTTGTTTGAATGCAAATCCCCACTGGTAGTGACCTTCAGTAATTTGATTAACTGCAAAAAAAAGAGTGAGGGGGGAGTAAAAAACGACACAGCTTGATTCCAGCTTGATCGCAGGATTTATGTTAGGGTGCTGCAGATTAGGAGATACACTATAGACTGGTTTCTTCGATGAAAGGTTTAACTATTTTCAGTTATTTTCAGGGCTGTTCTGTAGTCTGAAACACTTTTAGCAAAACCATCAGCACCAAATTACCAAAAGGCAGTTGCGCCTTTTTTATGTTGCTGCTGCCCTTCCTTATTGCCAGTACAAGAATTTATGGCACTATACAGAACCATTGCATAGGGAAGGGGCTTCCAAAGGTCACCTAGTCCTACCCCCTTCCAGTGAGCAGGGATATCTTCAATTCAATCATACCGTGAACCAAAACCTGACTTTTCTTAAAACTTCATCATTTTTGCTGGGTTAGGTTTATAAACAGGTATCTGTTCTGTGTATTGTTTCATAAACATGTTGCCATGTGGGGAAAAGGGTACGATTAGTTGCAAAAGTTAGTAAGAGGGGTAGACCACTAACAATACTATTGACACTTACTTAGGAAATCTCTGTTTTGAAATTATTGTTGTCTTAAGCAGTCCTCTTGATCAAAGTATATCTTAGTGCTTCTGGGATTGTTGATGATACAGTCCTTTTTCAGCCTTCATCTTTACTGAGTAGAGCTGGTGGTTTTTTTCTTGTGCTGCTTATGGCTTCTGGGATTGCTGCCTGGATTAGAATGTTTTAGGCATGTGAATGGAGCTGTTTTGGCTCTTAATTCATTAATTTAAATAAACAAGAGAAAAATCCAAACAAAAATGCAAATACACAATTTAGACAACCAACCAACCAGAAACCCATAAAAGAAAAATAGAAAAATTCGCTCCCATCCTTTTGCCAGCTAACAAAATTATTAGAATAGTATTAGAATTCCCTGGGTTTTTTTGCTCACCAATATCATAATCACCTGTCTTCCTCTAATCGGAGATACGGATCTTGCAAGTGTAAATTTCCCAAGAATGCTTTAAATGTTAAGATAGTGCAGCAACTTGCAGAGCCAAGGGCCATCCAGTGGAGAGATCCTTGGCTTATCAGATGGATTTTTTTAGAACAGATGAGATAAAGCAGTCAATTTCCGCTGAAATTTGAATAAGACCAGTCATCCATCAGATTTGCCTTAAAGCTTGGAGGGAAGATTTCATTTTAATGCAGGGAGGCTGATCTCTTTTTGGGACAGAATAGTTCTGTAAGTCTAAGAGAAGTGTTAGCTTCCCATCAGCCTGTAAGCCCTGTTACTGTAGGTTGCACCAGTTAATCTGCTTTAATGCGATTCAGTTTTCTATACTTGGCACCAGGTAAATACCCATATCTATAGTTTCCCCAGTCTCTTTTTGTGTGTGTAGTGTTTTTTAACAGAAAATTGTAAAGGCCAGGCTGTGGGCTCCAAGATACTTTCTCCATGACAAATCTCAGAAGATAATTGACCCCACTTCTTAAAACCCACTTGATTCTTGCCAGTCACTGCAACATTATTGTACTGGGCTTTTTACATGCATAATTACCAATTATTTCTGCCACAGCCAGGTGATAAGATTTCCTGTCCTTTTTGTTTACCTAATAAATGGACTCATGCTTCTCTGTTCTCTCATGTTCTGTTTTTCTTATCCACTATGTAAGCTGCTTAGACCAAAGCTTTTATTTTTGAGCTGGGTCATCTTCTGATATTTTTGCTGGGAAAAGGATGAATCTGGAACATTTAAATCAGTTTGTGTGGTGTATTACACTTGCTGCAAATTACTGAACCACTTAATTCTGTTGCCCCGGCTTCTGTTTGGTTCTAACATTTGGTCATTAGCAAGTAGCTCTCTTTGTTTCCAAGTAATCTCTTCACTCTACTTATGCTTTCTTATGGTTTTTAGTTCCTCAAAATTATGCATTTCCTTGTGGCTATTTTATAAATATAACTTGGTAGTATCTAAGTGGTCCTATTTAAGAACAAAGTCAAGTTCTTCTACTTGCGCTACAAACACATGATTATGTTGTTGTTATTCTGGGAAATTTGCCATATTGAAAAATGCAAATAACTGATAAGAACTGCTTCTCTCTGTCCTCTGTCTGGCTTTTGTCATTGCTGTTTGGCAGTTATTATCCTTGTGCTGCTTCCCATATCTGTTCTTGCCTCGTTTATGTGCATAATTCACCATGCTTACTTCAAATTTACCCTTGTGTTGTAGTCCCGGGAAGACAGGAAGGTAGAAGCCATCATGCACATGTTTGAGAACTTAGAAAAGAGAAAGAGGAGACGAGAGCAACCATCAGACCGTAACAGCACTGATGCTGAAATCAACGTCAATTCTGAAGCTCCTGAGCTGGAAGAAGTAAAAACAGAGACTCCTGAAACTGAAGATGGAAGTTCAGCACTGAGTGCTCCTCCTCCTGCTGTTTCTAACAGTACCAGCAGTACTGGGGTGAACACACGACGGTCCTCACAAGTAGCGGTAAGATGAAGATAGAACTGTTTGCTATCTTGTACAAAGCTCAGGTGCAGCATTTCTAGTCATAAGATAGTTCAGGTGGGGAGGAGCTTCGTGGGCTTTCTAGTCCATTCTGAGTCAGGTAGGGAGGACAGCTCTGAAGCTAGACCAGGCTGGCCAGGGTTTTACCCAGTCTTGTCTTGAAAACCTCCAGGGATGGAGATTGCAACTCTTCTAATTCATGACTGTTAGGTTGAAAAAAAATTGCCATGTATCCAGTCTGAACCTCTCATTTCAGTGTATGTCTATTGCTGCACCACTGCATCTTCTTAGTGGCTTCGGGCTGTCTGTAGGATGACTTTTGTTACATCCCCCTCAGTCCTCTCTGGGCTGAACAAGCCAAGCTGCTTCTCCAGGTGAACCCCTTTTGTACTGGTGTGAGCTTAAGTTGGATGCGTAAGTGCAGTGATGGAAAGCTCTTTTCTTTTTGTTTGGGTTTTTTTGACCCAGTCTACTTTGGATGCATGTGTTCCCATTTTATGGCAGGGCCCAGACACTTGCCTGGAATGCTCCATATCAGCTCAGGTCAGGAATGAGAGCAGTTACCTTGAGACAAGCAGCAAGTTTCCTATTGCTGCTTTCTTCCTAAAGACCCATGTTCTGTCCTTTAAGAACGCAGAAGACAAAACGATAATGTGCCAGTGTTGAAGGGTCCCCAAGGCCATCTTATGAACCAACAGAGTCCAACAAGATTTTGAGAGTCAGGTAGTGTCAATAAATAAATCTCAATACTTGATCCTGTATGCAGAGAAAAGGAATGCTTGTAGAAGTGCTCAGACTAATGACAGTTCATTTTGTAGGATGCTGTCCCTGAAAAAGCAGTGACTAAGCCAGCTCCAGCAAAACCCTCCAGGCCCCGACCAAAAAGTCGCTTCTCTCGATACCGGACCAGTTCAGCACAAAGACTGAGAAGGCAGAAACAAGCCAGTTCCCAGCAAGCTGAACTCGCACAGGCTGTCCCAGAGGAAGGAAGCACTGCCAGCTTGGTAACCACAACAGATGTCAGCAGTGTGGAAGGGCCAGGAGAAGGCAGACAGTTGACAGGATCTGACCCAACTGCTATCCTGGCTACAGGATCCCAGTCTAATCGAGCTGCAGTAAAGTACCCCAAAACAAAAAAGGTAAATATGATCAAGTGTTCAGAGTTGGGATGGCAGATTGGCAGATATTCATATAGGATGCAGCAAAGAGGTTAACTCTTGGCTTAGAATTGAAGACCAAGAGGGAATGTGACTGTACAAGCTAGGATAAACTTGGAAAGGAGGAAAAATTGCATAAGCTAGCAGCCAGCTGCCACTTACTGGGCATAAATAAGCTATTAATACATTTAGTTTTGTGTCTAGAAACTAGTTTTGAACAGAGTGATCAAAACAGAGTTTTTGGAGAATCTTCTAATAAGATGACTGGAGCATAAAATCGAGTTACTTCTGTTACATTCTGGATTGTGTCTCCAACAGGTGAGAATTGGGTTTGACACAGGAAGTCCTTCCTGTTGAGAAGGAGGGGGGTTTTAGCTTGTGGGCTGACCTGAGATTGCTTCCCATACACCACTGTGCCATATTGCCTTTCTTCTCCATCTGTGCTGGTTGCACTGACGTGTGTTTCCTCCTTCAGTACCTTGTTACGGAATGGCTGAACGACAAGGCAGAAAAGCAGGAGTGTCCAATTGAGTGTCCTCTGCGCATTACTACAGACCCAACAGTTCTGGCAACTACCCTGAATATGTTGCCAGGTCTCGTGCACTCCCCGCTGATTTGTACCACCCCTAAACACTACATTCGCTTTGGTTCACCTTTCAACCCTGAGAGACGTCGAAGGCCCTTTCTGTTGGATGGCATTTACAGCTCTTGTAAGAAGGTATGTTTGCTCATGTCTTACCTTCACACGGTGTATAGTCACCTTACTGGCCTCCTTGTAAAGTTGCTGTGTCCTTTTGGACTGTATTTCCATGTATTCCTGCTGAGCTGGTGTGTTGAGGCAGTGTCCAGGCTATGACTGCTGACCTCCTTGCCAGAGTTCAGTTTTCATCCTTGCCTTTTGCTATGGTAGAACAGATGTTCTGTGACTGCCCTTTTAGAAACACGTACTTTCAGATCTGCAGTGGCTGTTTATTGTCCAGCATACACAATTCAAAGAGTGTTGATTGCTGCCCTTAGAAAGTTTTATGCTACTGCTTTCACAGTCAGATGATGGTTGGCGTTGTGGGGATAGGACAGTGTTGCAGAGGACCTCAAGAATCCAATGCCTCAGCTATGATCCATTGTCTTTGGAGAACCTTTGTGGTGTAAAAGCTTTGAGTTTGCCTGTTCACAAGAACAAGTCCACAGCTCTGTTTGGGATCATAAACTGCCTATCTACAACAGATACTTGAGGCCATGCAGGAAGCCTGAACCAGGCCCACCTAAGGATTTCATTCCTCCAGAGATGACCGCTAAATGCCAGTATTTACTACAGAGAAACAGAAGGCAGGGTAGTTCACTCAGTCAGATTGGTATTGGAATCCATCTTCCCTGTTGCCTGTTGGTTTTGCTCAGAGACTTTTCCACTTCCTGTGTGATTACCTAAGAACAATTACATGGAAATCTTTTCTGCTCTCCCTGTCTTGGTGGCTTTCAGGTACTGTGTCCTGGTTTCTTTGCCTTCCTTTGAGGGTGTTTTTCCAGAGAGCATCTTTGGACTTCACTGTTTTCCACCTTCAGCCAGTTTGTTGTCATGCCCTAACAGTCTCTTCAGTATTTCCTTCATAGGTAAAGCTCTTCATGATTCATATGTAGACATATGACAAAACCTTGTCTGTTTCTGTGTGCCTGGGCAACCTCCTCATGCATCTTTAAGCTGAGAACTGCAAGGTGTGAGCTTCTTTTGAACTTTAACATTGTCTTTGAGCCCCAGGGAAGAGAGAAGCATCCAGAGCAAAGCTGGCAGAGTTATTTGGAGTTTGTGCTTGGTGCAATTGCTGTACGACTGGCCAGCAAGCTCAAAATCGAGGGAAAACTATTGTCATGGAATAAGTCTTCTGATCTGTTGCTACGTTTTACTCTTTTCTGGTCAAATGATAATTCTCACTGCTTGAGAGGGAGTGGACTAGTCTCACTATGGATGACTTCTATTTAGTCCACAGCTTCCTTGAAGTTGTGTCCAAAACTGGATGTTGTGCTGCAGCTGGGACATTTTCAAAGCAGAAAAGTTGCTTTGTGTCTTCTAACCTGTACCCATTTTCTGTATCCCAGTGTGACTGAGTTTTCTCTGACAGGCTGATTTAAGCTCATGTTCATGATTTTGTATGTTTGTTAGAACAATCCATTAGTTTTCCAGCCTGTAATTGTAGAAGTGATTGTTCTAGCTTGTGCTAAGCTGTGTCATGTTTTCCCTATCCATTTCCAAGTTTAGTAGGAAAATCATCAATGGTGTCATCTAGCATTCTTGTTTCTTAATCTGAAAACTTAAATACGCTGCCTCTTCCATTATAGTTAATAAAGTACTGAAAGTTGCTGTGTCCAGAACAGATGTTGCAGAAATAATTTGTTAGATTTCTAGATTTCGTTTTTGAATGTAAATAATTGTTAACTGTTCTAGTGAGGGGTTTCATCCATTTCGTAGGAGATCCCTGGCTTTTTCTTGGAAAGTGCTTTTTAGTATTTGGTGGGTTTATGACTTAACAGTCTGGAGATGTAGAAGTCTGCTTCTCATATTCAGGAATGTTTAGAAAACTCACAGGGAACACCTCCTTTTCAGCCAGCTGAGGTCTAGAAATGGTCCAGAACTTGATGATACTCTCTCACAAGACCTGATCTGTGTCTTGTCTACTTTTGACTACTCAGCCAAGGAGGTTGATTTATAAACGCTGTTGAAATAGATCACATATTTTCTTGGATTGTCAGCAGGCCTCATCCTTAAACTACTGAGAACTGTGCCAAAAAACTCAGCTGATGATGTCAGTTTGCATCCAAAGCATGGCAGTGTCTGAACCTCGCAAGGAAACTGAACTGTAACCTGCTCTCACGTTAATCAAACACTGTGCAGTGACTTGGCTGTCAGATCAGATGCCACGTTTGAGGTAGAGGTGCTCCAGACTGGCTGGCACTTCTCCCTTTTCCTGGCGGCCACAGTGGAATCCTTGAGTTACATTTGAACAGAGAAGAAGCGTCTGCTGTACAGTAGAGAAGGCCGTCAGAATAGATCCTGTCACCTGCTCTTCATCCTCGCATTGAAGTTTTCACTTTGAGGATTGTGGCCACTGAGTTTGTGATGTACTTTCACAATAGCTTTGAGGAATCATAAGACACATGTGTATCTCTAATAGGATACACATTGCTGGCATGCAGATGAACTGTGGATTGCTGAAAGGTAAAAGTACAAATTCAAACCCCTCTAGGACAAGAAGTGTCTGGTAAAGTGAGTCCTCTGGGTAAACGACACAAATGAAAATTGCTGTTTGCATTATTTCTGCAGTTTGCTGTCATTTCACTGGTTCACCTGAGTGTTTTTCCATATGTTGTGGCAGTGGTCTTTATAGCAGAATAAGCGAAGGATTCCTGCCTGCCATCAGGAGTCAGTTTGTATCAAGATGCAGGGCTAGCACACCCACTGCAGTAGCAGATTTGCTGAGGCTTCAATTCATGTTTGCTCATGTGAGATGTGAAATATTCTTAATTGTCCATGTTCAGAAGACCACTGTGACTTACCTTTTTTATTAGCAGATGAAGAAAAGATTTGCTTTTATTATTTTTTTATTGGTTTACCCTCCTTGAAAACTGCTGCTTGCATTTTAATCAGATTTTTTTTTTTCTCATATTTGCTCTCCTGGGCAGGAAACAGCTTTTTTTGCAAAAATCAGTGGTTGTATATAGTTCATTATATTTGTGTCCCTTTTCTTTTAAATTATGATTGTTTGTAATAGTTCTAGGTGCCACTGTTACGCATTTTTATAGTTATAATTTGCTCTTTACTTATCTCTGTGTTACTGCTGAGGACTGCTGCTCCCAGAACCCATGTCAGGAAGGGCACAGCCCCACCACAGTGGTGGGTTCAGTGCTGACAGCTGTGTTCTAACACGCTCCCACCTGAGTGCATGCCAGCGAGGTAACCCTGGGCTTCTGAGCAGCCTGCCCTGCTCCACACAAGTGCAGGAGTTGGAGTGCATCCTGCAGGATTGCAGAGAAAATACCCGAGGAGTTTCACGTTTATGTAGTCTTGTTCTGTTTCAGCGCTGGATCAAACAAGCCCTGGAAGAGGGGATGACTCAGACCTCACCAGCTCCGCAAGAGAACAGAACCCAGTGTCTATACCAAAGCAACGAGAACAGCAGCTCCTCCAGTATCTGCAAAGATGATACAGGTGAGGGCTCAGCACCTTCAGGGCAGCATGGGCACTGGAGTCAGACTGGCAAAGGTGCTGAATACCAAAGGCAGCTGTACAGGTGACATCTTAATGTGTCCTGCTGCCTAATGGCACAGCTTTAGGGTAGCTGGGAATGTTGCTTTGCCGTTCATTCAAATTTCTGCAGACCCATTCTAGCTTGAGCATCTGTAAAGTTTCTCAGTATTTTCCTGTGAAAAGATAATCACTTAACTTTGCATTATCAGTCTTGGTTCTCGGAGATCTCTTGTACACTGGAAGGCAGGAGGTAGAGGGAAGAGAGCCCAGTATCATCTCTTTGCAGCAAGATGCTGTTAGAAGTAAATACCTGCTGACTGTAGGAAGGTGTAGCAAAGTCTTACAGGCACTTGTATAATAAACAAATGACTAAGTCTCAAGGATGGAGAAGCTAAAATCTATGAGTAAAGCAGCAGAATGGTTAAATATTGTGTCTGAATTTACAGAGAAAGAATGAAGATCAGCCCAGTCAGGGATCAGTTTTCCAAGGATGACAGACAGGAAGCTAAACATCACACAGATAATACAAATTTGATTGTTGAAAGGTTAAATGAATAGGAAGTGAACAGAATGCCAGAACTGATAGATGTACATCTCAAGCAAGACCTAACCTGTAGAATTTACTGGTGATTCGTTCAGTTGTTTTTTTTGTTTTTTTTTTTTTTTAACTAAGCATTAAAAAATACTATTATTTTGAAGAGAGGTAGGCCTGAGGGAAAGGCTTTAATCCTTTCTGGAAATGGAGATGTGCTTGGGCTGTATTGATGTAGCTTATAGGGAACTTTTAGGTTCAGCTAATGATAACTGAGCTGCCTCTGGTTAGTTTGTAAGAATTACAGTGACATGTCCTCTGACCTCTCTCCTCTATACTCCTCTTTTTAACCCTTCCTGTCTTCCTTTCCCTAAGCTCCTTCTTGTGCTTTCTTCTAGTTGAAATACTTGCTTTTCTTGCTCACTGCATGTTTCTGATTATGTATTGTTCTGTTACCAGTATCTAGGCATTGATATAGAAGTAATTCAGAGGTAGTTAATTTTTAGGAGTCTTTTGCAGTTGCACTGAAGACTCCCGGGCTTCATTTGGCCTGGGAGAAGGGGAAGAAGACAACATGTTATTTGCTCAGGGTTAGTGGTTCAGCCGTGTCCTCAGCTCAGTTTGTGTTTCAGACTTGCTGAGCCCCCTGAAGAAATGGAAGTCTCGCTACCTGATGGAGCAAAACGTTAAGAAGTTGCTGCGGCCGCTGTCTCCTGTCACTCCCCCGCCTCCCGTCCCTTCGGTCCCCGGCGCAGCCAGCCCCCAGCCCTGCTCGTCGCTGCCCGGGGAGGAGGAGACTCGCAATGGTTACGGCGTTATGTTCTCCCCCATCCCCTCTCTGGCTACCAGCCGCTGCAATACTCCACTACAGTTCGAGGTAAGTCTGCCCGGGACTGAGTGTGCTAAAAAGAAAGGAATAGCAATATTTGCAGCAGAGGTGGCACTAGGGATGCTTCCTTTTTGAGTGTGTATTTCTGAGCAGCATCACAGTCTCAGCCTCAAGAGCACTGCTGCCTTTCTCTTCTACTTCACTTCTGGGCAGATCTCCTGCTCTGTGAAATGTCAAACTTTGCTACAGCCTCCCCTCACTTTGTAGCTATCAGTACCATTAGTCTTACCTTTTTTTCTGTTTCTGCAGAGTACCTCCTAAATTTCTCAGGTATTTCAGTGATCTTTAATCATCTCCACTTCAGATCTCTGTGCCAATGTGGTTTTCAATTCCCCCTTCTTCCAAAGAGTACAAGTGTTCCATTTCTCAGAGGCTGTAAGACATCTTTGGCTCCTCTTTCCCCAAACAGCTTTCAGTAACCCCAAGTATGGTAGTGATACTTCACATCATCTTCCACTATATTCTTTGGTTTTCTTTAAGTGTACTGGGTAGAAGGAAATTGCCTTAATACCTTTGATTTCTTGATAGTTTCCTTCTGCAAAAATTAGCAGAATGAGCAGGCTGTGTAGGTGGTTTCCATTGCTCTAAACTCTGTGGGAGAGTTACCAGTATTCATCCAGTCAGGACCCTCCACTCTGTGCCTGTGAATAGGAATTATGCTGTTTGCAGGTTTCTTTTTATTTTCTAGTATTGCATATTTTCATTAAAAAAACCTCCTGGAAGACTTCAGGCCAGCTGCTCATACTCTGCCAGCTAGAACCATTTTAAAAAATGGTGCAGTGATGGCCTGCTCCACACCAGGGACTACCCTGCAGGAATCCCTCATCTGTTTTGCAACAGGACAAATATTCCTTTGTGGTACTTTTAGCTTAGCATGCTTTGATTATTTTGTTTGAGAGCCCTTTCTTGTAAGCTGTTTGAGAGACAGCTGTGTAGAGTTTAGCAGGAAAGATTGTGGCACACTGAGGAGAGAGATGAAAGACTTTCAGGCAGGAAGAGCTTTATTGGAAACAATCCTTACCTTTGCAGTGGTTGAGGTGGCAGATCAGGGCAGTGTTGCCATGAACCTCCACAGTCTAATCACACCTTTCCTGTCCCACCTTAGTGTTAATTAGCCTTAATTTCACTGGATATCTATAACTTACTTGCTTTTTACCTTCTTTCCTCTTGAAAAGAATCTAACAACTCACTGGACCACAGTTTTAAAGATGACTGCATCTCCTCAAGTAAAACCTGTGGCATTGTGGTGAGAGAGCAACAGAAAAATTCTTCTATCTGTTCACAAGCTTCCTCAAGCAAGCAGAAGTTGTGACTTGGCATCTTGTATTGCTGGGAAATACATTTTTTGAAGGCTTATAAGAAACTTCCTTCTTGACTGATTTCCTAGCTGCTCTCTATAAAACTTGTATCACAAGCTTCTGAAGCTCTCTTTGCCAGGTTTTTACAGATTGAGGTTTTTTGGACTCAGTTTTGTGATCTTTTTAGAGTGGAAACAAATTAAAAGATGCTTGGCCCCTCCATATTCATAAGAGTGGCCAGAAGCATGATAAGCTCTAGCTTTTTTTGTGGAATTTGTCAGAAGTTTTTGTTAAGAAATCTCTGAGATTCCTCAGTTTTCTGAGGTTTTCTACTTAGCAGAAAAGTGACTCCTGCTATATTTCTCTTGATAGCAGCATAGCTCTGGGAATCCTGCCTCTCTTGATTCTATTTTAGGCCTGCTCAGTAGCATGGAAAGGGAAGTGCTCGGGAAGAGCCCTTAACTGTACTGTCACATGCATACACTGCCTTCACTGAGAAGTGCTCAGATGATAAATTTCATAAAGCTGACTGCTCACACCTCTTCTCTTGACTTGAGCTGGAAAGGTAGCCCACGGTGGATTGAGGAAGACTTGTTTTATAGTATATGTCTATGAAAGGTCATCTTAGTGTTTGGGGGATCTTTGCTTTCTGGACTAAACCAGGCTTTTTTTCTCTCCCATGTTCTCAGGCTAAAAACCATAAATGTCTTTCTCTGTATTTCATGGTGTGAAGTCTGTCTGACAACGTCAGAAATATAAAGTTAGCTGCTGCTTTTCTTAACATTCCTGTGCTCTGTTTTGGGTACTAAGTTGCATCATGAGATGCAGTAACCCAGTCCCATCTGTGCTTCCAGGAAGCTTTAGAAACCACTTAACCAGCCATGATGCTGTCCAGGCTGGGGCCAGTTCTTGGTATAGTTGTTTAGAATAGCCATTGCTAACCTGTGTGCTTTTGTACGTTGTAATTGTCTCTTGACTTTTGAAGTAGATGAATAACTAGATGCTTTTCCCTCCTCTAGAACGTATCCTCCCCCGAGAGCTCCCCTGCGCATAGGCCCGAGTCCATGTCACCTGAGGTAGTTATGGCACCTGAGCCGGGAGCGTGTGGGCTGTGTGTGCATGGTGGGAGGGGAGGGAGGATTGTTCAGGCACAGGGTGGAGCTTTAGACACAGTAAGGCTGAGGAGAGTTTTCAGGGTTATCACAACAAAACAAACAAATTGAAGACTGGAATTTATGATTCGCTTGTTGACCAGGCAGTGCAAAGACTCGGTATGTCTCAGCTACTGAGGTGCAGGCAAGAGATTGGGGACCCTGGAATTACCATCACCATTTTCAGACTCAGCCCAGCCCATGAGTGGTCTGTGAAGTTTACTGAGTAGTGACCAGATGACTGCTGGGCAAGGGAAGGCATTCACCACTGGTTTTGACTTACGAGCACACAGTGGTACACCTGACCTGCTCTCTTCAGCCTTAACTTACCACCTGCTCACTTGCAGACTGAAAATATTGAGGAGATGCCAAAAAGTACTATTTTGCTTACCTGCTGATCTGCTGTAAAAGATGACATGAACTACCTTGCTCAGTGCCTGTTTCATAGTAGAAAATACATGCTCATCTCCAATGTGGTAGATTACTTGGAGCCATAATACAACAGGGGAAATGTTCTCCGCTTCGGGAGGGCAGAGCTGGTGCCTGGTGCTGCTGTGTTTTTTTCCCTCTGCACTGTAGTCCTGCAAAGAGGATGAAATCTTGTCAGTTATACTCATTGTCTGAGATCCTGACATATTAATGTGGTGAAGGAGATCATTATTCTGCTGCCCTGGAGGGTTTTTGGCACTTCAAGTAGATAAATGAATATACTGTTATATCATTGCCTAGTGCTCCAGAAACTCTGACAGCACAATGATGATGCCATTGTGGTTTTGTTGGAAATTTTAAAATGTAAAAATGCAGTAAAAATTAAATGAATATACTATTGTTAGAGATTTCCAAAGCTCACAATGAGTGAAAACAAATGGCTTAGACGTCTTGGGTATTTTATTGTTAGGAAGTTAGTAGTGGCTGACTTGGGACAGGCAAGAACTTGGCTAATAAAACAGCAGAAGGACAGCAAATCTGTTCTCTCCTGGCTACTGCTCTGTGTTAACATCAACTTGGGGATGTATGAGGCAATTGAAAATGCTGGGTTTAATTCATTAACTGCCTGGGGATAGTGTTGAGCTTTATCCTCTTGCTGCAGAAAGACTGCTGAAGGGGAAAGGGCATCCCGTATTGCACAGCTCAACTGATCATTGTTTAGTCTCAGGCATTCCCCTGTGGAATGAGCAGAACAGTGCAGGGAAGAGCCAAAGGAGTAATCAGAAAGGAACAAGGAAGCAGGAAGCTAGCCTTGCACAGAGGATTTTCTGACTTAAATTTCTCTCCCTACCCTTGCTTGACCCCTTTGCTGACTACCCACCCCCCTCCTATATCCTTCTTGGATTTTCCAGGTCTGCCTCCGACCCGACCTGGATTTGAAAGGTGGGTACCTGGATTCCAGTGCAAACACCTGCCAGGAACGGCCATCGCTGCTCAGCTTTGGATCCTCTGATGTGGCTCCACAATCCTCCATTAACTCTACTTCAGAGATGAACTTCCCAGGGAAAAGTGGGGAAGCGCAGATGCTGCTACGAAGCTCTGATCAGGCTTTTCGGACAGAGTTTAATTTAATGTATGCCTTCTCCCCATTGAACGCTATGCCACGTGTGGATGGGCTGTTGCGGGGATCTCCTCCTTTGGGAGAGAGGAAGCCAGTGAATTCGGAAGCAGGCTGCTGTAGCTCTCCTGCTGAAGGGTATTTCAGCAGACACGAGTCAGGGCTGCTCAAAGAGACAGTGCATGGATCCATGTCCCCCTGCGGCGAGAGGGCTTGTGAAGGCGCCAGAGCTGCTCCCCAGAATCCACCACAAAGGAAGAAGGCAAGTACTCCTGTAAAAGAAATTCTTAGATTGCCATGATGTTTGCAGTTCCCACTCAGGTTCCTGCAAAGACTTACAGGGAGAATGAAGAGAGTCTGGGGGAGTTATTCAGGCATCCAGTGCCTGGGTGAAAACAGTTGATACAAGAGAGAGAGCTTTAGGCAAGATTTTGATGTGAGAAGTGTAAAAAAACCACCACAGTGAAAATACCTCTTCTGGGATCACAGAAAAGAGAGCAGGATGCTGGCAGCTTTCATCAACAGTTGTAAAACTGAGACAAGACCCAGAGCAATAACACAATGCAGCTGTACAGCTGGTGGAGGTGTTATTTAGCAGGATGAAAGGGTTCCTTACTAGGAAAGAGGGTCTAATGTTTCAAAAGAAAACATAGGCTGTTTATTAGAACATATTAGAACATTTCCATAACATTGCAAAGAAAGTAAGATGAAGGTTATTTAAATTTTAGCTCTTTGAAACTAAAACCACAGGAATCTAGTGTAACAAAAGCAAATATATGTTGGTTTCTTACAAGAGGCCAGCGACCCTCATGGACTAAAACTGAGGTAAAGTCTTAAGTCAAGGTGGTGCTGTGACAAAACTGGGTACTCATGGGATAAATATCAGTGCCTTTTCCTGTGCTTGGATTTCTTTTTTTATGGCGAGTGTGGTAGCTCAGATCACCTGTGTAAGGGTCCAGCTGGATAGAATATCTTATTTCCTTTCTGTTTCTGTAGTCTCTTGATTTTTCTTTCCTTTGGTTTTTCTTTTAAAATTACAGTTATCTTAAAACCTTCATATGTTGAATTACTTTTGGAAATACCCTGTTCAATATCTTAGCATCATAAAGCCTTCTGTATGGGCATTGAGTCATAGCTGATAAATTCTTCAGCAGAGCTGCCTTCTCTGAGTCCTTTATGGCTCATAATAACTCTGAGGGAAGGCACACTGAAAGGTAAGTGCTCAGCTGGAAATACTTGTGTCTTTTTGGTTCTGTTGACCTTGTGTTCTGAGGCTACTTTATCTTTGGTTGGCATCTTTGACAAATCTGAAACTGTTTTGCCCAAAACACATTCTACCTTTGCTACAAGCAGTTTGTTTTGGTGGAAGTGCTGGAAGTTTGCAATGTCTCTATAGCAGGAACCTGCTCTAAGCAAAACAAAGTTCTGTGCAAGGCTTCACCAGTCTTTTAGTGTTAATGTGGCTGAACTAGAACAGATGAACTGGGCACTGAAGATACCAGTTCTGTGAAGAAGACTCTTATTACCTGTTTTGGGGGTGTACAGATACCGAAAAAAAATTACATAATGTCATGAACCAGAGAGAGCGTACATTTTGATAGGAGGGAGGTTTAGAGGTTCGATGCTTGAATATGCATGTCCTCAAGTAATGTGAAAATCCAGGTGGCTAGAGGAGCAAACGAGATGGATGTTTCTGCTGAAGTATTTGGTCATGAAAAGTAAAAGGTGGGTGATCGCAGCAGTCTGAATTTGCATCACTTATCTCTTTTCTGGAGTGCCTGCAGATCCAGCAAGAGTCAATAATGCCAATGTGCCTTTTCAAGTTTTACCTGCAGACCCAGAAGAGTTTTTAGACGGCGTGTGGGCCTGTTGCTCCCCCTGTCCTAGTCCTCTGTATTCCCTGACTCACATCTGTATTTTCTCACCCAGGTATCGCTCCTCGAGTACCGCAAGCGGAAACAGGAGGCCAAGGAGGGCGGTGATTCCGGGCGCGGCGCAGGGACCCCCACCCGGCAGGGCAGCAGCAGCTCCGGGACTGACACAGATGGGAATGGCCTGTCAGGCTCCGCAGCACGAGCTCCGTCCTCCCCACAGAGTGGCTTCTCCCCTTCTCATCCCTCCCTGCCTCACCTAGAGGACATCAGCCCACCAGACTCGAGGGGCTGTAGTTCCTCATCATCGCTCAGTAAATCCCAGGAGAGCATCAGCAGTAGGTGGTGAGTGTTATCCTTCCAAGCAAGCCTGAGATTGCTCCACAGGGATGGGCCGAACTCCCCAGGGGGCATTTTCATAACAATACGTGCACTGAGATGGATTCATTTGGGTCTCTTTGTATTGTTCTCTTTCATAAGTGCTAAACAACTGTGAAGGATACCAGCACTCTTCTCAGCCTGTCTTTTAGTTCTTGGTTTAGATATCAAAAATCTGTCTTGGAAGGTACAAAGTTAAACAATTGTTGCTCTTCCACCAGTTCCCTTTTGAGGTCTTGGGTTGTAAGGTCTTGCCCAGGCAATGAAAATCTAATTCAGGTCTTTTTTTACTGATCCTTCACTCTTTTTGGACGTGAGTGATACTGAGTCCACTCCTATTCTGAAGGAAAGCTCCCAGGCCTCTGCAGCCTTTGCATTTGAGAAGCAGGGACTGTGCAACAAGTCCAGCTTTGCTAATCTACCAGACTCTGGTCGATGGTGTGCCTAAGGCATGGACAAAGCACCTTTATGAGAAGGTTTGATATGGGGAAAGGCTGGTCTTGAAAAACATTTGAACCTGGTCCAAAGCATGAAGTAGTGCACTGAATTGCCGAGTGTGGCATTATAGTGCCAGTGATGGCTGGGAGGTTCTGCTGACTGGAGCTCTGTAGGGCACTGGCTCTGTTGCTCTGGAGTCAGGTTCTGGTCGTGCACACCACCAGCAGAAAGGTACACACAGACACACACCCCCCTTTCCTGATGCTGATCTCCACATACATGGTTGGGTCACTGCTCAAGTAATGGCAGGGAGTGGCACAGGGAGAGATGCAAAGCAGTGCTGAGGGCAGTGAGAAGTATGAAGTTTGTGTTGAAAGCACTTGGGTGAATTTTTAAGAGTAATAGATATGTTTCCTTCCTTTTTTCATCACTTTTCAAGCATAGTTTAATAGAAACAATTTGTCTTTTACCTCTCTGACAGTTTTCTGTCTACCAGATATTGAGACTGGCCACAGCTGAGGCAGTCTGCTAATGATTAGTTTATCATCATTATTTTATTTTCAAATATTCTATAAAAGTGGTAATAGCCCATGTCGTTCCCCTCCTGTGCTTCTTCCTCCTGCCTGTAAAAGAGCAGATAAAAAGCCAACCAGCTGAATGAACTAAAACTATTTCAGGATGAGGTGTCAGTGTGGCATGCTTGCTTTAGGTACCATCTTTTATGTTCTGTGAGCTTCATCTGCTGCTCCCTCAGCAGGTGTTGCTCTGGCTTGAGTTTCCCATGTGGTTTCAGGAGTAAGTATTGTGTGGGAATAAAGATCCTATTGTTATGGGACACTGGATATAAAGTTGAAACCATGCTGATACATTTTGAAACGGGATTAAGCAGATTTGCTGCCTTTAAAATTCTTGGGTTTCTGTGTTTTAATGGGCACAGCTGACAAACGTACACTTACCTTCTACTTTTAAAAATGTCTTAGAACCTCTTACTGAGTTGAGTGACCCAGTTTTATCTTTTACTCTATGTGCTTACAAATCAGATACACTTCCAGACATTCACAATCATATTAGGAACAGAAGAAATTGGTGGGAACTAAAATTCCATTCCTTAATTTGTAGACTTTTCCAGATTTTTGCTGTATTCTGCAATAATTGACAGTATCTTTCATTTAAAATAAGGGTTTGTCTATTTCGGTTGCCAGGATAAAGCCATCACAATGTAAACAGATGCGCTGCTGCTCAGTAGACCCAGCCTTGCCAAAAACAAGTCTCCAAGCAAACAAAATAATTAAAAAACCTAATGTAAAGCACAGTTCTCAATATATCTTAAAAAAATGAAATACAGAAATCAGTTTATATGCTGATAAGCTGCGTGCTTGCATGGTATGCAGTGCATTTAATATAATCTAAATATTTAAATTCAGGCATTTTTAAGGCACAAATTCTTCAGCATCCAGAGCAAAGGCATTGTAAATCCCTGGTCATAGTGATGCTGTCTATAGGTTAAAAGACATATTTCCAAAGAGATTTTGATGGTCCTGTGCGTGGTAGATGGAATGTTGACCCAGGGGTCTGGGGTTTGTCTGTAGCTCTGTTTTTCTTCGGCAGTTTGGCTTTAGGAAAGCCACTTCACTTTTTCACCCTTGGAAAAGACACTTCTAAAATAGAACAATATCTAGCACTAATCTTGAGTGGAGACATTTCACAGACACACAAAATAAACAGGACAAAGTGGTATTAGTGGGCAAAATGGCCCAGCTAGCTCTGCTCAGGAGTACTGCGGTATCCAACTGTATTGTCTTGGCATGTATTATCATAAAGGTGTTGAGTTTGCTTCTTCTTAGTTTGAATGAAAATAATTATGCAGAACAACTGCAGTTAATCTTAAACCAATACCAGGATTTTCAAAACAGTGTTGAATCTCAAAACAATTTTTCTGTAACCAGGTGATTTACTGAACTGGATGCTTATACTGTGTTTTTGGTTAAAGGCTTGGTGTTCTGAGGGCAGTGGCATCATGATAGCCAGGGATCAGCAGTCTGAAACCCCACTGGAGTTTTTTTACATGGCAAAAGCAGTTCAGAAGTTTGTTCCTCATCTGTCTAAAGAGCTGGTGGTCTCTGAACCCCTGTTCAGTGCATTGGGCATGTTGGTCTCAGCTGTGTCACAGCAATCCTCAGCTGTTCCTGGGGTTTTGTTGCAGGATGGTCCCAACATCGGTGGAGAGGCTGCGGGAGGGCCGGGGGATGCTGGAGAAGGTGCTGCGGAGCGGTGCAAAGGTGTCCCAGAGACATGAATCCTCCCCTAGCCGGGACAGTGCTCTTGAGAGAGATGCAGGTAGGACGGTGAAACTTAGCAACGTCTTTGGTTGGTGGGAAGTGATGTGCTTGGATAACTTTGCCAACTTGTCTGTGAAGTTGGCTAGCTGTACCTTCATCTTTGACCTTATCAAAGCTGCCTTCTGCAAACCATACTTTACTGTTATTCAGATATTGCTTGAGCCTGTATCCCTCTTCTGTTAGACCTGGAAGACCTCTGGATTTTTCTAGGGATTGAATTCAAGACTGCCTGCACCTTGACTGACAGGGACAACTTCTTTGTCCTTGGATAGATGAGTTAGCACCTCCTATGCTCTGAAAGAGCTGTCATTTAATGTTCATTAGGTGAACATTCAGACAAGTGTTTTATCCTGTTTCTGAGCATTTTGGGGCAAATATGTATTTCCTTCATTCCAAATCAGACTTTTCCCCAATTGCAGTAAGGTGTGTATGAGACCAGCTTTGAAAATTGACTTCTCATTTGGAGTTCTCCTGGTTTTGTACACCTAAGTGCATTTTTTCAGCGCTTTTTCTTCATCTGGTCTTGAGAGGAAGTCCTCTTCCCTATCAAATAAGTCACAGTTTCATGGGACCCCATTGGGAGTCTTTTCCCTGTCTTTCCCATACCACTGGAAGTGGCTTTATTGGTTATTTTTTAGAAGGGTAGGTAAAATCTAGGCTCTTGGAACAGGCCTTTCCCAATGTAACCTGTACAGCTCTGACCCTTCAGTGTCGTGCAAGAATTAGGATGGAGTTAAACTTTCATCTGCAGCGATGAATTCTTTCTTGTTACATAAATCTCATCCCATTCTGAGTTGTGAAAACCTAATGCTGCAGCTGACAAAAGTAATTTTGTCTCCTTCATCCTAGCACAGCAAAGTACGTTTTTTCTTCTTTTGCTTGCTCTGGCACTTTCTTTAGTAGCTTGTTTAGATTCTTGTTTATTGAGCCACCTCTCCTCTCCCAGTTGCTGCTCTGCTTGAGTTAGTGAAACAAATGAGTGGCTGAGTCCCTGCTGTTCCTGGTAGCACCTGGAGGAGTTGTGAAGATGCACATTTTCACTTGATGGAGTAACAGATAATATTAACTAAAAAAATCCCAAAGTTGGAGGGTTTGCTGATTAGACATGTAGCAATGAAATGGAATTTGTGTTCTGTACAGTTCTCAGAACTGCAGCTGCTCTCAGCAAAACCTGTCACTTCATATATGCTTTAGGTTGACACAGGCCAGTACAGCCAAGAAAAGCAGTTATTCATGTCCTTCCCTTGTGCAGGTATTGAGAATGGGGGAGGTAAATGTTGGCACCAGCTTTTAAATTTACATAAAGCAAATTCAAGAAGGTCATAGTTTACTTACCCTCTATAATTTAGTCTTTCAGTAGTCTTTAACTTGTCAAGGTTTCTTTCTGAGAACAGGCACTGCCAGTAAATTGTGCAGCCCTTCTGGTGTGCCCAGCCTTTTAAGACAGTCTCTTCCAGAAATCTGTAGATTTCTTCTGATTCTCATATTCGACTTCTATTAATCACAATGATCTCCTGGACTGAACAGTCTCTTCTGTGCATGACTTTTTAACAAAACTTCTGAATGCCCCAGACTTCTGAATTTTGCCATTCTATAGTATTTGGAATCTCACCAAACAGCCACTTGCTACACTGATGTAATTTCAGAAATGGAAGGTGGCACTGGACACGTGCTGGAAGCTTCAGGCCCCAGTCTCTGTGCAGGCCTCTTCCCTGAGTGAATTTTTGAGCCTCAAGAACAGACAGGAGCTACATCCAGATCCCTGTTAGCTAACCCAGCACTGGGGTGTGCACAGAGAGGACAATGACAGCAGAACCACAGGCACTGCTGGCACTGATGCTTGTGCCAGTGCAGCTGGGGCAAAGCCAGACTTGTCTGGCAGAAGTACAGAGCAGACTGAGGCAGCGTGTCCTGTTTCATGACTGAGACACATCTGTCATATAAATTCTGTGCTAATACCAACACTGTTTCACCAGGGCATTTCAAACATGGCTGCTGAGAATCCCTGAGATGCTGCAGATAAACAGTTCTGTCTCATTAGTCTGCAGCAGAACTCTGATGTGAAATCATCTAGTCTCCCAGCAGCTTCACCCCCCCTGCAGAGAAAGCAGGATCACCAGCCGTGGTTAAGCAGCTGAAGCACACAGTTGGCACAGTGGCTTGGGTCACTGCAGTAAGTCCTTCTTGTCTCTACCCCAGGTCAAGTTCAGTGATACGGCAGGACGAGAAGCTCACCCACCCTTGAAGTACAACAAAGGCTTACTCTGTCAGGAAGCATTTTATTCCTCTTGGTCTTTCACATATCTGAGGTGGATCAGTGTGTGCTGGTGCCCTTCAAACCTC
This sequence comes from Rhipidura dahli, assembly GCA_013399225.1. Taxonomy (NCBI): domain Eukaryota; kingdom Metazoa; phylum Chordata; class Aves; order Passeriformes; family Rhipiduridae; genus Rhipidura; species Rhipidura dahli. Next base: position 1,461,382 of record VXAC01006715.1, on the reverse strand, counting down.
AAAGCATTTCCATCATCTTGGCCTGTTGCAAAAACAGGCATTTCTGAGGTCTGAGAGTATCTCTGTTTGTAGCAGCTGAGTTGGCTTGTAAACGATAGTCCCCAAAATGGCAGCATGGGATGTTTGTCTATGGAAGCATCTGGATCTGCCTTTGAGGAAAGCCTGCCACAGGATCCTGCTGACAGCCCTCTAAGTATGCAGTTTTGTCTCCTGAGCTGGAACTGTATCCAGTGTCAATTCCTGTAACCACAACTGAGTGAGAAATTGCTGAATCCTTAGAAACTATCTTGTACCTCTGGTATTGAAAACCCAGGGGAGTCCTGGCTGTGTCTGTGCATTATCTCCAGATGTGGTCATTCAGACAGGCTGGGCCAAGGCAGGTGGGCTTTGTGAAAAACCAGAGCACACTGCTGGGAGGGGAGCAGCCATTCTTACAGGTGTGGCTGTTCACACATGCTAAGGTTTCCCAATTGTCTCTTGCTGGGTTTCTTCAGTTCGTGAAATGCTGCTGGTGGCTGGGTGGCTGGACTGTGTGGTGTCATTTGAGAGGGAGCTTCTGTGGCCTCGGTCTGGGGGGTGAGGTTTAACATCTTGCCTGTACATTGCAGATGCAGCAGAAGGAGACACTCCAGAAGCCCACAAAGGACCAGCAGTTTACAGTCCTTCTCGATACAGTTACCAGGTAAATGCTTTCCTCTCTTACCTGCCCATTCTTAAATAAAGCTTTTATAAGGAGATAAGGGGGGAAATAGGGCTTGGCTGCCATTGTTCACAGTGCTGCACTAAGCACTTTTGGATGAAAAGCAGATAGGAAACGGGGAAGTCAGCCTGACATGCCTTTTCCTTTTTTTCGCCGTGCCTTGTGCAGCTGCTACAGTCTGACAGTCCCCAGGCAGAATCACAGACCCTGCTCCAGCAGAGCTCCTCCCCATACAGAGGGCACCTCGTACCGTCTCCTGGATACAGCTACCGAGCAGCAGCACAGAGGACAGGACACAGCCTCTCCCATGGTTCCTCAGAAACAACCCTCTCCTCCACCTCATATTCCAGCCCTGCCCACTCAGTCTCCACAGACTCCTCTGCCCTGTTTGCAGGGAATTCGGGGTATTTCAGCAGCCAGCAGCACTCTGGCAGCATCAGCAGCAGCCTCCTGAGGAAGAGCTGCCCTGCAGCTGCCAGCCCAGCACAGCAGACGGCTGCAGACTCTATCTCCTCTGAGTCGGGCTCCCAGCCCTGCACAGGAGTGTCGGGCTCTTCCTCCACTCCCCAAAGTGCTCGGTCACTACAGTCAGACTTGCGGACTATCAGCCTGCCGAACTCTGGGCAGTCTGTTCTCTACCAGGGCTCCCGAGGCGCAGTGATTTCCAATGCACAACACTATCCACACCGTGGGGGAAGCAGTGTCCATCAGTACAGACTGCAGCAGCTTCAAGGTTCTGGAGTGAAGACTCAAACAGGACTTTCCTAGGGCTGCCTGGACTTCAGGAGGACAAAACTGCCCATAGCTCCTTCCAGTCACCTCTGGAAGTGGCTCCTGGGCCGGTGTTGGGAGCTTGCACCTGACGCTGGGGTGCCAGGGGTCAGAGGCTGAGGTCTGAAATGCACGGGTGAGATTTGTGAGCAGTATTGGCCTCTGGCCTGGTAGGAGAACACAGATTTCTCTGAGGCAGAGACTGTAGCAAAGCAGTTTCCTGACATGTGGGTACATTGCAAAAACAAAAACAAACAAACAAAAAAAAGAAAAAAAGAAAAAATGGAAAAAAAGAAAGCAAATGGTTCAAGTGCAATGACTGTGGCACAGCCTCTGTCTCTGGTCCGTGCCCATGGCCACAGTCATTCATGCAGCACGGACACAGTTCTGAATTCAAAAGCAGTTTAAAGGAAATGTTGGGGGAAGTTAACTCCAATCTCTTTATAGGTCAGGTTCTCAGTGCGTTCTGGGGAGGGCTTTAATCCGTTACGATCATTCCAGTCACAAGCAGACGAGTGCACACAGCTGCCTTTGGGCCTGGGTCGCCACTGCCACCGTCGGAGCCTTTTCCAGGACAACAGAGTCTCCGCAAATGCGAACAGCACGGGAGGGGGTTGGAGTGTGTGCCTGTGGCTGCAGAGGATCCGGGGTGCACTGTCGTGTGCTGCTTCATTGCAGGTCTGTCGTGAATGAGTGTTTAAGGTCGCTTAAGGAATCTGTGAACAGGAGCATGGCTGGGGCCGTGCTGCCACATGCTGCCGCGCTGGGGGCTCTCTGGCTGCTGGTGCGCAATGCACAGGGGATGGCCGGGGCCTGATCGGTCAAGTGATGCTGCAGCACACGGGGGGGCTGCAGGCAGAGGAGTGGGGGTGCTTCAGGGGGCAGTGGTGGGGTGGTGGGTGGGCACCCCTGTCTGTGCCGAGCCAGAGGTACTCCAGGCAGCGCCATGTGGGGTCTTTCCCAGCCACTGTCACCCGCTGAGCATGGCAGGAGAGCCAGCCCAGACACAGTGCGCTGTGTGTTCAATTCCATACAATTGCCAGCTTCTTTCTCACTTGTTTACTGTAATATCGGGCGTGTTTTTATTTATCTAATTTTATATTCAGTTATAACCATAGTAGGTTAGCTAATATATGACAGGTGTCATCCCTGGTGCTGCAGTGGAACTTCTCCTTTCTCTTGGATAACATAATGCTGTGAGTCTGTCTCCCCTCTCCTTGCAGATGCACAGTCTTCTTCCTCTTTTTTAGGACTGTTACAGATTTCTCTAATTCACAATTGAAATCAGGTGTTTGTTCAGCCTAGGGGAGACTTTTAAAATATTGAAACAAAGAGTAACTTTCTCACACTGTCTGGCTGTGAGCGTGTTGGGATGGAACTTGTCACCCTGCAGTTGGGTGTCTGTATACTGTATAAAATAGGTGTAAACTTCACTTGGCTTAGCCCTGGAGGTGCAGCCTCCCCTTTCGTGCTCTGAGCAGCACGGGGCAGGCGGGCTCTGCCCTGCCAGGTGGCGGGAGGGGGCCGGGGGGCCCTGCCCAGAGGCTCCAGCACCTTCGGGCGCAGCAGGGGGGCAGGAGGGAGGGACCCTGGAAAGCTCTAGGAAAGGTGGGGGCTGTAGCTTCTTACTCTAGTGGAGTTTTTACACCATGCTGTAACATTTGAACTTTCACAAGAGATGTAATAATTTTGATAATAAAAATACTTAACTTGAAAACTAGTATTGCTGAGTTTCTTACCAGCATGAGCGCTGGTGCCCAGGACATAAGGCAAGGGGGTGAGGGCATGTAGGTCTCTCACCCTGTCTGCAGGGTAAGCAAATCCTTGCAGGAGCAGCCTTGCAGACCTCCCTTCCACCTTCTGCCAGGTGAAGCTGAGAACTGCTGTTTCTGAGGAAATTCCCTGACCTGGCTGGAGTTGTGAGATTTCTGGCTGTGTTGCTGCTGCTGTTCTTTCCCAAGCTCATTTGGGGAGGAGGTGGATGTAGAGGATGTCCCCTGAAGGACTGCACCTGTTTTAAAACCTGGTTTCTGCTGTGCCAGAGCCCTGGTATCCAGGGTTTTCATACTGCTTGGCTTTTCTTTAGGAAGCCTGATGTGGGTCGAACCTGGTGTGGGACCTGCCAGGTGTGTCTGCAAGTACTGATCTGAGGTGTCCATGGCTTCTGGTGTTCGACTGCCCTCACCATGAGCATGTTCCCCCAGCACTTTGTGGGACGGCATCTGTTATGGCTCGTTCTGTCTTTTTGCATCCCCCAAAAGAGTGGCTCCATCTCCACTACTCCTTCCCTGAAAGCAACTGTGGGTAGCACCACCCCTGCCCTTCTGAGCCTCTTCTGCCATCCGCATGTGCGGGGCTCACCTGGGCTGTGAGCTTGTCCAACACCAAGGGAGTCAGAGCTGGCCGAAGCTCCCTCCAAGTCCCAGAGCTCCCCATGCTGCCCTCACACAGCCTGGAATGCTCTCCCCGCTCCTCTACCAGAGCATGCCACTAGACTGACCGGCCATGTAGGTAGTTTTTTTCCATCAAGACACTGGAATTCAATAAATTTCACGAAGCTCCCATCGGCCTGTGTTAGTCAGTGAGCTGACAGACCACTTGTCATGCACTGTGGACAGGCAGAAAGGATGGGTTCAAAGGCTCCTAGGGATGGATGGAATCCCTGCCCCACCCCCTGCTTAGCCATGAAGAGGGACAGACCCTTTCTCTGGGGACTTACTCTGGCCTGAGCCCCTCTCTGTGTGCCAGCCCATGTGGGCGGAGACTTCAGCTCCAAAGGCTGCAGGATGGGCTCCCCACCACAGCTCAGACACTCACACGGCCTCCTTGCAGACCACCTCCTTTGGTGATGGCCGGGAAGAACCCATCCCAACCCTCCCCACACCACAGGGCTCCAAGCTTGTCTGGTTTGAATTATATTTTTCAATAAGGTTTTGTGAAACACTGTATCAAACTTTGTACTAAAATACATATATATTACAGCTACTGTATTCCTTTCTCCACTGATTTTCTTGGTTTGTTTTTCCAATTCAGCTGGCAACAGCACTTGCAAGCTGGCAAGACCTGGGCGCTGCCAAGCACAGTGGGTTCCTGTTGACCTCATTTTGGGGGGCAGCTGTTGGAGGGATGTGGGCACCACTGGGCTCATGGCCAGCAGAGGGCACTGGCAGGAGTGCTGGCACCCACTCCATCCCGGGTGACTTAGGCTCCCAAGATGGTGTTTTGGCACAGCTCCATCCCCCACTGACACCCCGCAGGGCCTCAGGGCACCACTTACCTGCTCCAGCCAGCCCCTGGTGCCTGGTGAGGCGCTGGGTCCTGCAGAGCCCTCCACTGCCATTCCCCAGCAGCCTCCACGCTCCGCAGCCCCATCCCAGGACCGTGGTCCCACTCCGCTCCCTGTGCCCACTCGCCCTGCTCCCTGGCCTTGCCCAGTGCCTGGGTCCAGCCCTGCCAGGGCCCCCACAAGCCCCTGGGGGCCCTGCCCTGGGCCCTGCAAGGAAGCCCCAGCTGCTTGCACTGAGACATGGCCAGTGCTGAGGACTTTATTGCATTGTGAGGGCTGTGGTGACCCAAGCCTCTGTGACCAGGGGAAGCCCACACACACACGCTGGTCTGGCCAGCAAAGCCACAGCTGGGCTGCAGCCACCCCTGCCAGGGTGTCAGCTCTCAGGTGTTGTGTGAGGGCCTTGGAGGCTGCCCGGCTCAGCGCTGCCTGGGCAGCAGCCACCAGCTCCCTGCATGCCATCACCGCGGGCCAGCGAGGTATAGCCAGGAGGCCGGGTGGATACAGGAGTGCTCAGCTACACCCGGCCATGCCGTGTGGCAGGGAAAGCCTTGCTGTCACCAGTGGAGATAAAGCACCGTATGGGGATGGGGGGGAGGGAAGGCGTTTGGCAACAGCCCGCGGCCGGCTCGGCGAGGGGTCTGGCGGGGCGGGGTCCTCCTGTGCCTGCCCAGGGGTTTTGCATGTTCAGCTGCTCCCACTTACCAGGGCTTACATTCAACGGCGGCACGAGGCGGGTATCCCACGGCCGGCGGCAGCAAGGCTCCTGCAGTCCCCATGCTGGGGGGAGCGAGCAGCAGCCTGCGGCCCCGGCCACGCACCAGGAAACACCATGTCCTGGGCTGGACTCCCGGGGCGGGAGGCGAGGGGGCTCGAGTCACTTTACCCTGTTTAGAGAGTATGAATTTACATGTAAAAGTAGGGGTTGGGCCCCATCCCGGCCACCGGGTCCCTTGGCTGTGGAGACAGGATCACGGAGCTGTACAAAATGGGAGTGGGGAGGGATCCGGGACCCGGAGCAGCCGGCACGGGGCATCACTGGGTGCGCGTTCGGGTGGGAGGCAGCAGGTCAGGAGTCCTGGGGATGTAGAAATCTGTTAAAAACTCCAAGACTGTTTTTTCCTTGAAACAAAACCGCAGCTGGATTCTGTTCTTGAACAAAGCGGGTTTGAGGCATCCTCCCCGGCGGCGGCCCGCAGGCAGCGGTGGGCACGGAGCTGGCAGGGTGCGTGGGATGGTGGTGCCGGCGTGGACATGGAGGTGGCCGTGGATGCGGCGGGCAGCTGGCGCATCCCTGGCACGGGCGCCGGGGCCCGGAGGGCGGCGCGGGACGCTGTGTGGCCGCTGGCAGCAGATGAAGGGCAGGACAGGGAGGGAACGCCCAGGCTGCCGACCATGGGAAGAAGGTCCTGCTGCGGCTGGTCGGCCTTATATCCTCTGCGGGGAAAGCACAGCAGGTTGGGGATGGTCTTGGGCAGGTCTTATTGCACCATCGTGCCACTAGCATGTGCCAGGTATATGCCTGTCCCCGTCCCTGCCACCCGCCCTGTCTCTGCTGCCTCCCTTCCCCACCGCCTGCACAATCAGGGTCCCCCCATCCCATCCCATCCCATCCCATCCCATCCCATCCCATCCCATCCCATCCCAGTCACACAGATACCCAGCACAGTCACATGCAGAGACACCACAGAGGGATGGGACAGGACAGTGACGCTCAAGACTTACCGCAGTGCCAACAAAATCTGTGGAAACAGAAGAGAGAGAGGTCAGGCAGGGCAGAGGCTCAGCAGCTCCTTCCCACCCTGCCCAGCCTGGCTTGCTTTGTAGGTGGCAGTTAAGCCCATGGGACCCTTGCCAGGCTGCCAGAGGGGCCAAGCCCCCAGGCTGTTTCCACACTGATCCCCCCAGTAGTGTGGCACTCACCTTTGCTCTCCGCCTTGAGCTCCTCGTGCAGCAGGTCGTTCTGCCGGTTGCCGAGAACAAAGGCCAGGAAGGAAAGGATAAGGGCATTGAGGATGCCGATGATGGCCAGGATATAAGCCCAGCGTACGGAGCAGTCGCCCAGGGAGTACTTCCCTGTCTTTTCCCCGCACATGTCCCGTATGGTCTCTGCATCCCAGCCATCGGGAAAGATCATGCAGCCCAGCACCAGGCAGAGCGCTGTGAGAGGGAGAGGAGGGGGAAGCATCAGAGGAGACATGGAGTGGCAGTGCTGGGCTGAGCCCCACAGTCAGTTCATTAACACAGCCCATGTCTGGCAGGGAGCCCACCATGGCCCCATGACAGCCAGGCAACGTGGCAGGTGACAGTCACCACTGCCTCAGCAGCCCTAGGGACTGCGTTTTCAGCTGCCCCAAACCTGGGCCAGGTACAAATAGGAACTTCAGGCTTTTCATTTCTACCAGCATCAGCCACGGGATCAGTGGCTGCCCACAGGCTTTCCTCATCACCACAAGCTCCCTGCATGTGGGCAGAAGCTACCAGTGCATGGTGGGCAGGGATGCTGCCTGTGGAGAGGACTGGCATCCCCAGGAGCCCCCACACCCAACCACCACACAGCCTGCAAGCACCACTCCCAGAGGGGTCACCTTCCCAGCAGGCCTTCACCCAGCACGCTCTGTGCTGAGCAAGGAGACATCAGGGAACACAGGGACAGAAATGGCAAGACAAAGCCTGTAACTGTCAAGGTAAGGAGGTGACTTTTTCTGACTACAGCAAGTACAAAAGCTCCTCACCCCATATTAGCTGGAAAGACTAAAAATAGTAATGATGTTGGCTGTAGTGCCTGCAGGTACTTTTGCCCTGAGTTAAGGAAAAACCAAGAGGCTTGTGCCCACACCAGTGAGAAGCTATCTCCCCATCCCTTAGAGCAAACACCCTGCAGGCAGGTGGCTGGCGGTCTGGCATGAGCTTTCTGGGTGCTGGCATGTGTTTTGAACTGTTCTCAGTGGGTAAGGGAAATCCCAGGAGGGAGGGAAGGGCCTGCAGGGCATCACACCACAAGTAGGTACAGCCCTTACATCCCCAAGAGGTGTGCCCAGGAAAGGGACACTGGCACATAGTATCACACAGCAGCTGCTGCCTGGTCTCTGACTCCTTCATTCACATTGCAAACCTCCTCAGTAAAAGTCTTTGTGGACAGTGGCAAGTCCTGCATGCTGATTTACTGCCATGCACAGCCCTGGTGCCACCCCAGCACCACACAGCTGCACAGAGCCAAGCCAGTGTCTTCAGCACATCATCACCAGGGTCTCCCAGTCAAGCACAGCCTGTCTGGGGGAGCTCCCTCCCTGCTGGGACTGGGCCAACCCAAAACCATCCTTCTGCAAGGAAACACAATCAGCACCAACGCCACGCACTGCACGGTAAATGATGAGGAGCAGCCTGACCTGCTGCTGACCGGCCTGGGCACCTTGGAACAGGATGGCATTAATTCATCTGAGGGCCTGAATTAAAGGGGATCAGGTGCAGCAGACCTGTGCCAGGGACTGTTCCTGTGAAAGGAGAGATGCTAAGAGGATTTTAGGATCCACTGAGCTTCCAGTGCAGTGCAACTGTGAAACAAGCTAAGGTGCTCTCTGGCAATCTCCAGCAAGGGGATGGGTTTACCCCTGCAGCACTGCTCAGGCTGGCATGACCCAGTCTGGAAATGGGCATGCTTGTAAGATCTGCTGAGATCACTGAGGAGGAGAAAAAGATCACAGGTGCACAGCGAGGCTGGAGGAAAGCAAGAAAGCAGTAGTTCCGGCTGCTTGGGTGGGTAACAGCCCTTGCCAAAAGCCACTCTGGGCCCAAAGGAGAACAGAGCTGTGCCCAGGGTGGTAAAAGGCAAATATGAGTTAAAAAATCAGGCACCAATTTTACCTGCACCAGCAAGGACTTGAGCAGGCTCCCTGCCTTTGTGCACAGCCCTCAGTCAGTCCTTCACAGGAGCAAAACAGCAGCCCCTGGGTCTGTCCTTGGCCTCTGCAGGCATTGGCATGTCCTCTGTATTTCTGAGCTATTATTTGAGGTCCAGATGGGTCCAGCTGCCCAGATAAAGCAGAAGCCTGCCAAGAGCTCACTGCCCTGAAAACATGACAGGTGTTAGGGTCTCCCAGGACATCTGCAAGTCCCAAACATGGCAGGACAAGCAGTGATGCATGAGGCAGCAGATTAACGTGTTGGAGAGCCACAGCACTCACGGAGGACATGAGAGACAGGGTTTAAGGCAGAAGTAGGGTGGCTCAAAAAGGTATGGGAGCCACCGGTGCAGTGGGTTGTCACAGCACAGTCACAGGTGACAGGCAGTGATGGCCACTGCCAGGACACTGCCTGGCTCAAGCCTGTGTCTGCTTGCCCTGATCCCTTCTTGTCCCATGTGCCTGCTATGTACTGCACCAGGGCAAAGGGAGCCTGTGCCCTGTCCCACTGATCAGCTGCAAGGATCTCTGCCCAAGCCCTCACAGCCATTTTACAGAATTAAACAACAAATTTACTACTGGGCAGAGGTGCATACCCAAGTCACCACATGCACCCAAATGCCTCTGCCCGAGGGTGACTGGCCTCTTCCCAAAAGCCCCTCACTACTCCACAGCTCCCTGGGAAGTGGCTGAGGTGGGGCTGTGCTACTGAAGGCAGGTTCTCTCCTGGTGAAGAGCAGCTCAGTGCTCTCCTCTTCCCATCTGTCCTATGTGTTCCCAGCAGCAAGCCGAGTCCTCTGCTCTGTCACAAGCAATTCCCTTTTCTGCACATCCCCAGGCCACCCAATGTCCTGGAAACACCTTCCTGTGCCTGCAGCAAGGAGCGACTTTGAAGAGCAGAGCAAGAACAAGGAGGGGATCCCCACACAGTCCCTCTCCAACAGGTCTGAGGGATGCAGGGTCGGGGTTCCACCTGCCCGTCCCTCTGCCCACAGCACCGTTCTTCCAGCACCTACCTCAAATGCCCCAAGACTCCTTGCAGACCTGCACGAAAACCTTGGTTTTTGTTTAAAGCAGCCTATTTCTATGCCTCGTAACCACAAGAAAAACACCAGATGATGACTCCTATGAAGAGCCACTATTAAAGAGGAAATAATAACCCACCTCCTGTCCATTTTGCTTTTAATTCCTGTTCTTCTGAGGGTGTGGTATCAGTCATCACTGTCAGGGGCACCAAGGATGGCTGGCTGGTCTATCACATCCCACAGATGTCATCCTTCCCCTAGACCCTGAGCTCCAACTCCCTCTTGTAGAATTTTCCCAGTTGTAAAGACAGTTTTGAGAGCAGGCATTTCAGTGATCACTGGGACAGCATGTATACAGAGGGAGAATGATACTGCTGGCTCTGGCTGGATACTTTCTGGCTCTGGCCCCAGAAAGTTGGCATTTCTCGACTTGGTTTTATGGCTGGTTCATGGCTTCCCTCTCCTCAATCCTGCCCTGTCAAAGTCCTTTAGAAACAACATGGGTATCTCAAGGGCTTTTGAGGCACAAAAGAAATCCTCACAAAAGAAATTAATCAAAGGGAATGCAATGTAATGACTCAGACTGCAACACTGGAGCAAGATTTTAGCAGAAAGAGGAGGCTTCTCCTGGCAGCATAGCATCTTCTGGTACAAGGTGTATTTAGCTAATTCGGACTGTCTGAGTAACACCCATGTTTGCTGAGTACCACTGCCCTGGCCTGAGCAATTATGCCTGCAGAATTAAAGTCTGATTTTTTAAATCACTTTTTCTGTCTAGTTTAGTCTGCAGGTGTGGGTGAAAACTGGCTTTTACTGCTTCTGCCTGCCATGGGTGGAAGAGGCCCAGGACATGCCCTGCAGCTGAGATGTGACCTCCCCCAGAGCATCACACCACCACAGAACACAAAATGGGAAGATGTGGAGTAATGAGGGGAAAACTAGCAATCACTGGGTCCCAAAGGGGCTTTTTACACCTGGTGTGGGGACAGTGCACCCAAAAACCCCAGGGAAAGGGGCTGGGCTGTGATACTGGGGTCTAGAGTGGCTGCTTCTCACTAGAAAACCTCCTGAGAGCTGAGCACCAAAAGGAAAGGGGACAAACACAGTCCCCCTTCCTCCCCCTAAAAACTGAAATCCCTCAAAAATAAATGAACACTAAGGGCAGCATGCTCAGGACGGCGAGCACCGGCCATTTACACAGACACGAGCTCCCCTTACGGCGTTTTGCTCCACAGGCTGTTTCTGTGCCAAAAAATCAGCAGGATTCAGAATAGAGTTATGAGTTTGTATGAATCAGAACTGACAGTTACTTTATCTGGAACAACAGTTAAGGGATGTAAGCTCCGGGACACGAGCGGCTCCGAGACGCCCGGCTCAGCCCCTCCCCGCGAGTACAAAGGCACATTAACAGCCGCCACGGGAGAGCTGCGCTGCCGTGCAAACCCCGCGGCTGCTGCTGCTGCGGAGCACACGGTGCTGCACAGAGGCAAGGGATGGGCTACAGCCCGGCTGCTGTCCCCGTTGCGAGACCTGAGTGGTAGGGGAAGAAGAGGAGAATCTTCAGGAAAGCTTTTTGGGGGGTCCAGAAGACAGTAAATCAGCGTTGTTATTTTTGCTGCAAGGTCAGCAGGAGGAAGTGGTTCATATATGGGCAATATTTCTCCCTTTGACAGAGAAAGGGCTTGAGGATACATTGCAGAGTCGCAGGATAGTTAGGGTTGGAAGGGACTTCTGGAGATGGTTTAGTCCAATCCCCTGCCAAGGATCACCTAGAGCAGGTGACAAAGGAATATGTCCAGGTGGGTTTTGAATGACTCCAGAGACAGAGACTCCATGAAGTCCTTGAGCAGCCTCACACTCAGCAGCAGCTGTCCCAGTTACACTCCAATCCAGTTTGGAGGAGTGGTATCTGCCTTGTATTTTTTCATTAAGAATTTCAACAAATGACTTTTATATCCATGAAAACAGTATCCTGAAACCTCAAACTCTCTGAAAGGACTTGGCTCTCCAGCAAGTTCCAGTTAGGAAGATGAGCCTGTCCTGATGTGGTTCAGCAAAGCCACTGCATTACTGCCAGAACCAGGGAAGGTTTTGGGGCTGTGACGCTCACTTAGGCCAAATCCTGCTCTCCCTTGGGGCTGAGGCCACACCACCACACAGCTCCACCATGCTCAGCCTGGCAGCTGGCAACTTCCCTCACTAATCCTCTCCATGGATATGCCAAAACCATGCCGTGCAAGGGGTCCCCACTCAGAGTGTGGCAAACACAGCTGAGGTGCAGAAGATGAAGCCTTGCTCAGGGATCTGTCTCTGCTCTCAGGCCTTGGAATGGCCCATCCAAGAGGTGAGTGTAGCTCTGAAGGGAGTTTCCCAAAGGAGAAAAGGGGTCAGATGAATATGTATTACCACATTCTCCATCAGGCAAGGTGGCTGGCCATGGCACAATCAATGCCCAAATGCCACTGATAAGGACAAAGCCCAGCTCTAAGGCCAAGAGAATGGCGCCAGGTGGGAAGGCACCACAAGTGTTGTGTATCCCTTAGGAAAGGAGTATGGAGGTCTCACCACACTGACTGCTGGACCTGATGCACAGGGTTTCCCTAAACACCTTAAAATGTGGCCAGTCAATTCCTCCATGCAAGCAGGATGGTGTGCTCAGCTGACTGCCTCTTTTGACTCTCAATAGACTGTAAGCACAAAACCAAAGATTCTCTGCAAACAGAACCCTGGACTCACTTGGAGTAATCATCCTGATGGGAGGCACATGGATGCAGTGTCACACACAGGTGGCTGGGCTGTCTTGCAAGGGCATTAATGCTGGGAACCAGGACAACTTTGTTCAAAGCTTGAAGTTAACTCACAGGGTGATTGTGTCTTATGCTACAGCAGAGTATTGGGGAATCAGAGGAAATATTCAGGCACCTGGGCAGCCTGGTGGTGGTGCTTTCCTATACTCTGATTTCCTGCAGATGAATCCCAAGGGGGATCGCCCTCTTTTCAAGTAAGCATCATCCCACAGAACTTTCTGAAGGTGCTCCTCCACTAATTTGGAGTACTTGGGTGGCATCAGGTGCTGTCAGTCATACAGTTGTTGATGTGATGGTGTTAAGGGCCCATCTCTGGTTTCGTAACAGAAGGATTTAGCAGAATTTCCAGTTTTGCGTTACTGGGATTTTGAACAGGGCAGATGGCCACATTTCTATTTGTGATAAAGCAGAGTGCTTCCTCTTAATTAGATCCAGTTTCCTCCTAGGGGGGCAGTGGCTTTTGAGCTGGAGCTTTCTGTCAAGTTCTAATTAAACCCAGTCTTGATTGTTGTCCACTAATTAGACATCGATGGTTTAAAGCTGCTTGTTTTTTTGTTTTTGAAAGAGATCCTAAATTCCTCGTCCTCCCCCATTTTCCTGCACTTGCTTGTTCTCCTCTGAAGAGCCCATCCATGTCCACAGTCAGCAGCCCTTTACTCTGCACCGACCATCCCACAGGGATGGGGTGGGGACACCCCTGCCCCATCTCTCTGCCCATCACCTGGCTTCACCCGGCTTTCATCAGTGAGATCAAGAGACTTCAGGCCTCACAGTTGCTTCTGTTGTACTAGTGCAAGTCCTTCTTCAGCTAAAACCTCACTGAGGCAGAAGGAATGTCCTTTCCTTCTCTGCTCCTCCAAGCTCTCTGCTCTGGCAGAATCCTTCAACCTTCCAGGCAGGTGAATCTCTGAAGTTTGCCATCATGATGTTCCAGAGCCTGCACCAGGCTATGTCCCTGCCCTACCCATAAGATCTGGCCTGTGGTCTTCTCTCCATAGGTCAGGGCAGCTCCTTCTACAAGCAGAAGGTAACACAGCCACCTGTAGTTGCCTCTGACATGCCCAGGGAAGTTCAGCCCTGCCTCACCCTGTGAGACAAGACTCTCTTGCTGGGACACACCATACCACCACCTCTGCATCCAGGCTCTCTCTGATGGGAACACCAGCCAGTCCTATAGGACAGCAGCTCTCTCATGCTTGTCCCATCCCAGGGCAGGGTGGAAGGCCAGTCTCTATTAATGCTGCCTTGGACCTTCCCCGATAGAGAAGCCATGGAGACGTGCTGCTCTGAGAGAGCTCCAAGCCAACCTGGGCTGGCTGGGGCCAGAAGGACCAGCACATGGTCCCACTGAGATGAGCACTCAGGGTTCTCACAAGTGCAGTTGAGAGTAACATGTGAAACCACAAGGTGCAAAGTGTGATCAAGGACAAGCCCCAAAGCAAGGTGAGGAGTACCCAGAGCTGACAGCAGCAAAGTACTGTCATGGCCACCCAACCTGAGCAAGGACAGGACAGGAGGCACTAGGGAGGAGACCCAGAGCTGCCTCCAGTGCAATACCCTCTGCCACACAGCTCCCTGTGCAGCAGTAGCAGCTGGGCGCTCCAAGCCACTTGATTAAGCTGCTGACAATCAGTAGGATTTGGGCTCTGAGCTTGCTTTAAACTGATAAATCTTCAGTTCAGGGAAAATTAAAGATGAGGGAATTTCCTGATAAGCCAAGGCATCTGCAGGTCTGGCTGTGGTCCTGATCTGGGTGAGGAGAGGTCAGGCTTTCCAGCCCAAGCCAGCTGCAAAGGAGAGCTGGGCTAGCGGAAAGCTCCTCACATGGAGGGGCTGTATCCTTCCACATCAAGGACTGGGGTCCTCCTCACAGGGGGTCCTTTCATTAGGAATAAGGGGCACTCTAGGTCCTTCCAGTGGAAGCTCTAGGTCTATTCATACTTAGTATGCAGTGGGGAGTGTTTGTCCACACCTGGTACCTCTGGGCACAGAAGGAAGTGAAATGTCTTGCTACGAGGTGAAGCTCAATATCATTTCTCAGAATCTTTCTCCCAAAAGGACAGACCCTGGGTGAAGACACCTTGGAGGTCTGTGCATAAGGGGATACTCAGGATCCTTATCAATACTGGCATCAGGTCCCCTTCTGGGGAAAGATTTGGGTTACTGTACAGTGTCACTTTGAGGAATGAGTCTGTGAGGATCTTGGAGTACATCTACAGTGGGGTTTCATTTGTGGAGGGAGCTAAGGAGGATCTATAGATAGGGTCGCTTTTGGGGGGGTTAATTACTGGGCTTGAGTGGTCATGTCTGAGGAGAAATCAAGGTTATGGTGTTCCTCTGTGGGAAGCACTGGAGAGAGATGGGAAAGGCCTGTCCTCACAGCCCTTTCATGATGTGGGAGAGAGGGGGTCTGGGTACAATATGTTTTTAAGAGGGAGCTGAAGGGTGCTTTTACAGGGACTGGGGGATCCATGCATGGGCTTCTTCCAGGAGAGAGGTCCCTTTTTAGGGACTGAGAATTCCCCTGAAGTGAGTATCTCTTGGGGACAGCCCCATGTCTCTGGGGTTGACAGGGAGGCTAGTCCCTTTTGTGGAGTGTGCCAGGGTGTCTGGATCCCCAGGGGGCTGGTGCAGCGTCTTAGGCTGTCTTGCATTTGGTCCTTGACTCTGCGACAGTCCCTGTCGCAGGGTGCCCCAATGCTGGTTCTTGACTGGGGCGTCCTGAGGTGTCCTGAGGTGGGTCCCTAGCCCAGGATGTCCTGAGGTGCTCCAGACTGTCCAGGTGTCCCAGGGTCAGTGCCTGTTCTGGAGTCGCCTGAGGTGGGTCCCTGATCCAGCTCTCCTGCTGTGTCCCAGGGAGCCTTATATTTCCCTGAGGTCAGATCTTGCCTGGGGAATCCCAGATTCCAGTGCCCAGAACAGGTGCCACCATTCCTGGTGCCAGTGCCTGGTCTGGATGTTCCAGGAAGTCCTGAAGTGTCCTGAGGACATTTCTTGGCTGGGAAGACCCATGGCCCTACAGTGCTTGTACCTGTCCAGCTTCTTCAAGCAATCCCAATGTTCCCTGCGGCCAACCTCTGCCTGGGGAAACCCAGGTGCCAGTGCCTAGGGCCAGCATCTTTTTGTGGTGCTCTGCCAGCGCCAGTGCCTGGCCTGCTTGTCCCAGGAAGTCCTGGGATGTCTTAGGGCCAGCACCTGGCTAGGGTGCCCTATTGATACACAGTACCTGTACCCAGCCCAGCTTTCCTGGGCAGCCTTGGTGTTCCTTGTGGCCAGGGGATACCAGGGAGCTGTAGGTGCCAGTGTCCCGAACTGGTGCCCATTCCTTCTAATCACTGTCAGCACTAGTACTTGGCTTGGGTGTCCCACAAAGCTGTGGGGCTGGATCCTGGAACCACAGCGCTGCAGTGCTTGGACTCAGCCCTTGAGCAACCTTGGTGCTCCCTGTAGCCAGGGACCCCACTACCACTGCCGGGGGCTCCCGGAGTGCCGCATGCTAAGCACTGCCCACAGTCTCCCCACCCATCCCCCGCCGCCAGGCCCGGGGCAGGCCGGTGTTCCCAGTGCCGGTGGTTCCCGGTGCCGGTGTGTACCTGCCAGCAGCTGCATCCAGGCGCAGATCTTGTAGACGGTGGCGGTGTTGCAGAAAAAGAACAGGGCGAAGCAGGTGATGCAGCCCAGCGTCAGCACCATGGAGAGCAGCACGAAGAACGCGGCCGCCTGAAAGGCGCCCGAGGGGATGGTGCTGAAGTCGGTGAAGGAGCCGCGGCACGACAGCTCCCGGCCCGCCAGCCCGCTGCCCACGCAGTAGTGGAACAGCCCGAAGTAGCCGGGCTTGGGCGTGTTAACGCTGTCGCCCACCCAGTAGGGCTGGATGAAGACCACCACGTTGATGATGGCGAAGCAGATGGTGAAGATGGCCCAGAGCACGCCGATGGCGCGCGAGTTCCGCACGTAGTTGTCATGGTACAGCTTGGAGGCTTCCTGCGAGGGCAGCATCCTGCCGGCCGCCGCTGCAGGAGGGCGGGAGGGCCCGGAGCGGCGGGGAGCCCGCCCGGGGTCGGCGGCGCGGGGGGGCCGCGGCCTAAGAGCNCCCAGCCCAGCCCAGCCCAGCCAGACCCCAGCCGAACCCGAGCCGAACCGAGACTCTCCGAGCCCGCCGCGCGCGCCCCCCGGGGATCGGGCCGCTCCGCCACCTTCGGCTGGG